>CAAKHG010009479.1:1750-25134 GCA_901007715.1 Dactylopterus volitans
CCTTTTGGTCCACAGGCATGTACTGCTTTGGGCCTTTCACTGCGAAAATTGGCCGACGCACGGAGAAAAGGTGGGGTATTCTCTTCAAATACCTAACAACGCGCTGTATTCATATTGAGCTGCTTGACCATATGGATGCAGACACATTGAACTCCTTTCTGACTGTAGGACCAATTTCAAAGCATGAGAGGCAGAGCTACAAAGTGCTTTCCAGGCCATGGCACCTGATGTACAGGAGAATTTTGCTCCACATTTCGGTGGGAGCTGGGAACGGGAGATCAAATCCATCAAGATGGCCCCCAACACTGCTGTAGGAAGTCAAACAACAGGTGGAGGGTATCTTGAATTCAAAACCTCTAGGATATGTCTCCTCTGACCTTGCTGATACAGACCCGGTCACACCAAATATGTTGCTCAGGCCATCTACTGTGAAAGTGACCTCCTTAGCAGACGAAAATGGCATCCCAGCCAGATCTTGGCTCATCATTTCTGAACAGCTTTCCTTTGCCACTATCTCCCCAACCTTCAAACCAGGCAAAAATGGGGAACTGACCAGGAGAACCTGGACCCCGGTCAGGCGGTGATGATCATTGATCCACGATATCCCCGAGCATCCTGGCCTGTCGGAAGATTAATCAAAACTCACCCTGGGAAGGATGGTAATGTTTGCAGTGCCACAGTGGCAATCAAAGGTCACGAATACCTACGCCCTGTCTCCAGGTTATTCCCTCTCCATGAAATGGACACCTGACACTTATTTGCTGCACAAATCCGGGGGCAGCTGTGTCAGAAATCCATTCATTCCTGCACTTCCACACTTAAGTATACTTTTTGAGTATATACTGTTTAGTCTGGCATTTCGGATGCAGGGACTGCTTATACCTGCAGCACTAGTTTCAGTAGACCTGCCCACTTCCTGGGATGCCACCTATAAAGGGCGGTCCAGGAAGTCATTCATCCTTTTGTCCTTGTCACCAAACAAATGCCATGTCTCTGTTGAAACAACATCACTATGAGCACAAGATTATTTGATTCATTTGATTCAAGAGTTCGTTTGTTATCTTATTCATTTGTTCATTTGTTTGACCATATTGATTTATTTGATGCTGTTGATTGACGTTATGACTAAATGCTGCTTTCTTTTCTTTGTTTGTTGTTTAGAACCATGGCAAATTCAACATTCAACTTTTCAACCTTTTAGAATAAACATTTATTGATTGATTAAAACATCTCCTGGTGGTATGTGGCGCCAGTCGAACCATTCTTTGTTTCCAATATTAACATTATTTAATGTTCAAATTCAGAGGACAGCAGACAAAGGAACACATTTTTGTGTTCATTCTTCCCTGATAATGAAGTCACCTTGAATGATCCATGCAATCGAATTCTTTTTTGTTGTACATTGTATGCAGGAGGGCAGCCAAAGTGATGTCAGTAACCACATCCTCAAAATATTTGTCGCTGATGAGGATCTTGTCTCTCTACTTAAAGGCTATGAGATTTTGCTAGGATGCAATAGTACTGCAAAAGCTTGCTCACTGCTCATGGGACTGATTTTTGCCCTCAGCTTGGCATACCCTTTGCGCAACAATTTTGAAGTCTTTCAAAAGCTCTTGCTGGAGCTGAATTTAAACTGCCCCAAAAAGTAAACACTTTGAAGTTGAAGTGGCTTTCCTAAATGCATGTCATGACTTTGTCATCCTAGGAGAGAAAAATGAAGCGGGTCATCATGCATGAACACTTGTTAAGGATGGAGCATGATGCATGGACCCTTGTGAAGAATGCCAAGAATTAGCACTGAGTTCAAGTTCATCTTGGCTTACTCGTGGGAAGTAATTAAGATTTTAATCTTCATCTAGAATGGTTAGACACCATAAACTGCTGTGTCTTGGTCCATACAAAATGGAGGATAAGAGTGCATGGCTTCCTTTGAGTTTAATGCCTCTCCTTTGTCTGGAGAGCAATCTCCCAGCACTCCTCAAACGTTCAAACTTGGATGTGAAAAAACTCAACTTCAGCTTCCATTGGGTACTACAGTATATGGCCAGGACCTCTGAGGTCACCAGGCCATATATTAAAGGAGAAGCACCCTTCTCTGCTCATCTTCTCTACTCTTGCCTTCTCTTCCTCTCTGCTCGAAGCTCTTATCGCTCTCTTATCTGTGAGCGCAGCTCCTCAGTGGATGCTGCTGTATCAACCCTCCATGAGGTCTGCACAATGCAGTGGCCTCCGCTGGATCAAGCCATTTGTCTTTTTATTGGTCACTTGAGTATCTGGTGACTCAGCATTGAACGGAGGGTCACAGCCCTGTTCCCCTGTACCCTGACATCACTTTAGTCAGCCTCAGGCCATCTTGCTATGGTCCAAGATTACACTTCACACTTAATGCACAGTCAATAAAACTTCTTAAAACTTGATATTGTGCAAAGTGAAATTCACCAGCCTCTTTACTGCAGAACTCTAAATTCTTCATCTGTGCCACTATTTGTAAAGTAATTTGATTAAAGTTATTAACTTAATTTTTAATCAAGTTATGTGTTAACAGAATAATTTTCTTGAGGCTGATTCGTAAGATTGGGTATCTGGTGCTTGAGGTGGATTTAATTTAAATTAAATCCTATTCTTTTATTCATTCATTCATTCACTGTCTTCCGCTTATTCCGGCTAGTCCGGGTCGCGGTCGTGCTGGAGCCGATCCCAGCTGTCGAATGGGCGAGCGGCGGGGTACACCCTGGACGAGACGCCAGCTCATCGCAGGGCCACATGAAAGACATACAACCACTCACACTCTCACGCACACCTACGGGCAATTTAGAGTAGCCAGTTAACCTCAGCATGCTTTTGGAGGTGGGAGGAAGCCGGAGTACCCGGAGAGAACCCACGCAGACATGGGGAGAGCATGCCAACTCCACATAGAAAGACCCCAGGCTGGGAGTCGAACCTGCGACCTTCTTGCTATGAGGCAACGGTGCTAACCACCGCACCACCGTGTCGCCCCTATTCTTTTATATGAATCATTAATATATATCGATATTAATATTTTACTAATTTTGAAAACCAATCACAATGTGATTCAGGTTTCGATTCACCTTGCTCCCCGATGAAGGAATGGTAAAACCAGCCCTAAAGCTGTTCACAAGTTTATACCATCACTTACTTTCAGGGTAAGAATGCACCAGGCAAGCTCTCAGCACAAAACTGTTCTATTTTATTTGATTCTGTTGATTAATGTTTTAGTTGCATTTTTAAAATGCACTTAGTCTAGAGGACTGGTTTGAATGTTGAAATTGCACTGTTTCAGAGTGTAAATTAAGATTTGAATTGTATATTTGAAAAGTGTTAGACCAGATTGATGTTAGATGTAGTGTATACTATGTACTGTGTATTACCAGTCATACCAACATTTCAGTATTATTATACAAATTTGGATATTTTTGTTTAAAAAATATACTTAGTCTTACTTTAAATACCCTTTCCTGAAGATATATCTTTAATTTACTCTTTGTACAAATTCTAATGCAATACAATTTAATGCACTTTTACTGTTACCAAATTACTTGTACACTCTATTTTTAAATTTTTTTTTAATTTACATACAACATAAAATGGAGACTGACAACAGCGTTTTGGAAGAATAGTATTTATTTCATAAAACACATGTCAAGCTAAAAAAAAAAGGAGGTACATCAAATTTTGCAAGGTGGAGCAGCCAGTATATGATTAGCCCCCTTACCAGCCATCTCAGGCCTACCTTCAGAATCTAGTACAATATTTATTTCCAGTCAGAATCAATTTTATTTATATAGCGCCAAATCACAACAGTAGTTATCTCATGGCACTTTACAAGAAGAGCAGGTTGAGACCGTAGTCTTTAATTGACAGAGACCCAACAAATCCCCCAAGAGAAAGCACTTGGCATCGGCGGCAAGGAAAAACTCCCCTTTAACAGGCAGAAACCTTGAACAGATCCTGGCTCAAGGTGGGCGGCCATCTGCCTTGACAGGTTGGGTTGACAGGGATAGACAGAGAGAGAGAGAGAGAGAACAGAAAGAGAGTGGGAAGGAGGGAGAATGGGAAGGGAGAGTGAGAGGGAGAGAGAGAGAGAAAGGGGGTTTGGGGGATGGGGAAAAGAAATGCACAGTAACATCATCAACAGTAATATAATAATGAGAACAGTGGTGGAGGTCCATGATGGCCATAAAAGTCTCCGTCTCTGCAAGACAAGAAAACAACTCCAGGGAAGAAGTTAAATTAGTAGAGGAAGAGGATGGGAAAGCAGAGAGAGGAAGAGAGGGGCCCAGTGCATCATGGTCCCTAGCAGCCTAGCCCTATAGCAGCATGACCAGGGGCTAGTCCACGACGAGCCTGAGCCAGCCCTAACTATAAGCTCGGTCAAAATAGAAAGTTTTAAGCCTGCTCTTAAATGTAGAGAGGGTGTCTGCCCCCCCCCTGACCAACACTGGAAGATGGTTCCACAGGCGAGGAGCCTGATAACTGAAGGTTCTGCCTCCAAATTTGCTTTAGATAAAAAGTATCTATCTATCTATCTATCTATCTATCTATCTATCTATCTATCTATCTATCTATCTATCTATCTATCTATCTATCTATATCTATCTATCTACTTTTATTAAACTTCTACATGCTCAGTTTTTATTGACAGTGTTGGAAAGGTTATAATTCGACTTTGTTTATTACTGAAGCTGTGGTGAATGTTACTGGTCGACTGGAGTGTATCATATTGACAGTGTTATGTATGTTAACGAAAGGGCAAAAATATTAGGAACACTGGTCGGTATAATGCATTCCAGTATACCAGCACCACCCACAACATTTTCTCTTTTAAAAGACGTAGCTTAAGTAGATTGCATGGCAGAGCTGTATTATAGGATTGCATTACATTGCACTGGTGTCCAAATACTCAATAGTGATCATTGGATGCAGCGTATAGGCTAGTTTAATCCTGTGTCTCTTCATCTTTGATGCCAGTCATGTCAATATTAAATGTATGAATGCCCCATAAAAGATCCAATGATTCAATCCACAGTCGTAGCTGATGGTACTTGTTTGGTGAACTGTTTGAAATGTTATTAAAAAAATAAACGGTTTAATTGTATTGTAATGTAGTTGTGTGATATGTGATTAATGAATATTAAGTGCATGGAGCAATGGTTAAATTTATTTTATTACATTTATCAAAAAAAAAATAGCAGTAATTACCCAATTGTGGTGAGTTAACTTAATGCAACCAAGTAAATTTAAATGTCAAGCACAAGAAAACAATTTAAACTTACAAATTTACTTCCTAACAGTAAAACAATAAAATTTTGAGGAACATCATGTTCCTGCCTAAAAAACAAGTAGACTTTACTTAATTAGTTTAAATAAATACAACTTGGATGTAATTAAGTAACATTTACTTAATATCTTCTCAACTGTTATGTTTTGTGGTAACTAAAAATTATTTGATACTGGCAAGTGAGTGTTAACTTAATATTGCAGCATTAAATTTTACTTAAAGCATTTGCGTGCAAATATGTACAATATATTTAAGTAAATCTTATGAGTTATTTTTTTCAATGTTGTTTTTAGTCTCTTTTGATGTTCTTATTTTGCTGGACTGCAGCTGCAAGTGGTTCAGTGAATGTGGTGAAAAGTGAAGGAGAGCATGGACTGCCCTGCCTGGTGCCTGGATTTATGCGGTGTACCAACAACAATTTTTCAAAAAACCCTATTCAATGATTTTTCTGCATCTAATGAGGCAATACCTTACAGATAATGAATGGTGGAATAGTCTGTCAGATTCATTCGTCTGCATATGTTCCCATCATAAATCCTGTTTGGTCAAGATGCACGTAAGGAGTGATCTTTTCTAATTTTCTAGCTAGGGTTTTGGAGATGATTTTGAGATCAGCATTTATAGATGACATTGAACAGTAGCTTGAAGGGCATTTGTGGGATTTTTATCCGGTTCAAGCTGGAGGCTGATGTTCGTGCTCAGGGAGAACATCTTTCACTAATTTGCCTTAACATTCTGTGTAATGTACAATCTGCTAGATTTGTTATGCAATTCAGTTTTACAAGCATAGTCTTTGGGGGGGGTTTATTGATAAATTCCTTTCATCCAAGTTTTAATTTTCTTCAATCAGTCAGTCATATGTTCTTCATGAGATATGGCATGAGCAGCCTCCAAAGTTTAAATTTTTCAGTAATTCAAATTGAAGTGATCTCTCTTTTCTGTGTTTGTGTGTTGAGTACATTATTTTACCGCGCATGACTTGTGCTGTTTCCCAAAGAATGCATGGTGTTCACAGTATCAAAATATTATTTAAAATCTAGATCTCATCTCATCTCCTTCAGCTGAGATCCGGTAGCGATCCCAGCTGACAACGGGCAAACAGTGGGGTACACCCTGGACGAGTCACCAGCTCATTGCAGGGCCACATGAAGGACAGACAACCACTCACACTTGCACGCACACCTACAGGCAATCTGGAGTAGCCAATTAACCTCAGCATGCTTTTGGAGGTGGGAGGAAGCCGAAGAGAGAGAACCCACGCAGACACGGGGAGAACTCCCCAAAAAAAAAATCTAGATCTTTGAGGAAAAAGGTAATAATTATTCAATTTCTGATTGGTGGTGTGATTGCTTTTATTATCATAGGGGAAAAGACTAGTGTGTGGACAGTGATAAGGGGAATCAGAGATATTAGTAATGATCGAGCCGCTGGTCAAAAATTGGTCTAAACATGAATAAGAGTGGCTGCCTGGTGAGATGTATTGAGAGTGCGGTGGAGGAAGTGCCAAGCATCATATAGATCAACGTCCCTCATGTATTGTTTGAGTATGTCTATTGATTGATATCTACGGTAACTGCCTCGCTATGATAATGACCAAATGTCAGGCTTAAATGAACAATTTCCAGGTTTTAGCACCATGCAACTCTGGTTTTAAGGTGGTCCTCTGATACAGATACAGCTCTTTTTCTTGGTTGAGCAAATACAGATGTACTCTATATATCTATATCAGCTCCTCTTTTCTCAATTTCTGCTAGATCAAAGCACAAGTTAAATAATAAAGTCAATAAAAAGATTGTATCTTTCACAAATCTAACCAAAGTGTCTTCTTTCTCCAGAGCAGTTTAGAAGTAATTTCTTTCTTCTAACTCCCACTATGCCCCTCCTTCAGTCATGAAGCCACCTCCCAATCTTATTTTCTCTCTCAGCAAAAGAAAAACAAAACAAAACAGCAACAATAGCAAAAAAACAACTATGTTTTAAAAATGAAATTAAAGATGAGTCAAATTCTGGGACATCTCTGCAATCAGGACTTACACAGGACACTTGACCAGCAACTAGCCAAATATCTGCAGTCTTTTCTTCAGCACAGCACAAACAGTTTTGAGTTGATATGAAAACTTTTTGCTGCTCCACCTTTTTATTACACGTTGCACTACTTCATCAAATTACAATTTCTTTTGCTTTGATGGGGTCATGAGGAAATACGGTAGTTTGGTTTGAGAGATCAAAACCGACAAATTATAGCAAATGTTTACACAATTGTGGGCGTTCTCAAAGCAATGATGAAGTTTGTGCTAAGAGATCTAATAATCTTAGCAAGCAGAGTTTTGGGTCCTGGAGCTAGCTGTTGTAACATGATCAGCAAGGTAAACAGTAATTGTGTTAGGCTATAATGCCTCTGATGTACGTATGCATGAATATGAGTTGATTATGCTTGTGAAACAAGCAAAAGCCAAAACAAGCATGACTTCAATGCGCTGCATGAACCACAACAAAACTTAATTTAATGAATACTCACTTGGCCTCTAATCCAGAAGTTGCCTGCTGTTCCAATCCAAAACCTGCAATAGGAATTAGGATTGTTGGGAGATGCTTTTTAAAGTTGCTAGAAACCACAAGAAATTTACAATATAGTGGAGTGTGCCATGAGTGCTTATGATAAAAAATCTTGCTATCAGAATATAAATGAGTCAACTTCAACTCCTGAAGTTTACACATTTCATAATAATCTAGTGTTTTGTTTTTTTTTCTTAGTTAGCTACTCAGTCAGTGAGTAGATTAACAGTATAGGGAACCTAGAACTGCCCATTGGAACAGTTTACAAAAAGTATCTATGAGTAGTTTTTTGTGTGTGGTTCGATGTTCAAACAAGCCAGAGATTTTAAAACGAAGGCACAATGCTCCTGCGGGGGCCCACAGGGTCGCTAAACATAAGCACACACTGTGGACTAATTGTGAATTCAACTGTGAAGCTGTCATGTATAGCAGATGCCGATAATCTAACATCTATGTGGCTAATTAAAAACCATTTTAACCAGACAACATGCTCTTCTTCCTTTCAAGTATTTAGTTATAAAATGAAGCTCTGGACATGCCAGTGAATGGTCAAGAAAGACAGCAAACCTTTCAGACTTCCATTTAGGTGACTAGCCTGACTACAAAGGAGACAATGACAATTTTGCCTTCTCATTCATTTCTCAGTCACAGGACGACTATAATATGCTTTCTCTTGGTGTTTATGAAGCTGTTTTACAGGGCTCCCCTAAGTTTGCAGTGCAGCTTACATTGTTTAAAACTGCAGACTGGAAGAAAGGTTTTCAGCATTGTGTCAGAGCTCACTTTTCACAGGTGTTGCAACTTGTCTTTGTCCATTCTGATTCCAATGTTGATAAAATGTTTTTTTTTTACAACTTTTCTTGTTGCAACAGAGCAACACAGTAAACACAACTTGAGCATTACATCACTTGCAGCAAATGTGCATGTGATTAATGCACATCTGTTGTATACTGTCTGTTGTACTAAAGACTAGAAGTCCTATGCATACAACAATTTAAATGCACTCACTCTGACATTCAATCCACCTTGTTATATAAGTGTAATTACCTGAACCTAATGCATGTTCTCTATTTCTTCCCCATCCTTTATTCCTTTCTCTGTCTCCTATTGCCCCTCCCCCCTATGCTGGCTTGCACAACAGAGCAGCCAAATCAATATGGCCAAGGCGATTAATGCACTGGCAATGGCAACGTACTTATAAAGATTTTTCATGGCCCAGTGAAGGATGAAATCACTCTCTGAGTGCCGAGATCTTAAAAACCTGAGTTGCACCAAGTAAAGATGAATGGGAGAATGTACTGATCTTACACGTTCTCCCCCTCTCAGAGTTCATTGGTTCTCCTTCAATAAGTGAAAATGTACGAGAAATGTGAAACAAGACATTGGACCCTCTTGGGTTACCAGGCAGAAGAGGCATGAGTCTACATTTGAAAGGTGTTTGAAAAATTAGAACTCCTATTACACTTTGCTGCTGCTGCTACTGCTGCTTAAGATTTCTGGGACAGTCACAGCTCTGCGTTACCAAGCTCATGCAGCCTTTACATACTTTGTCATTCAGTACGTTTCCCCTCACAATGTCACACTTGTCCAGCCTGTCTGCCACACCCACCTCATCGGCCAATTCCACTCACCTGTTTAACTCAGCTTGACTTCATTACTAATTAAGCCAGTGTAAAGACTCCCCAGTTAAACACACTCATCGCAAGATTTTTTTTTTTTTTTGCCATTTAAGCACTTTTCCCTGTACTAATTTCCCCATTGCCAATGCTGCCTGTCTCCCAACTCACCTGCCTCATCTGTATCCTGGGAATTGCTTCAGCCTTCTGACCCCAACTTTGTAATCTTTCTGTTTGTCTGTGGCTGCTGGATGTTTTGCTGCAGTGTTTCTGCTTCATAATTGTATCTGGGTTGGAAACTCTGATGAATAACCTGTTGGTCTCCCCTGGCAAAGTCCAATGTTTTGTTGACCCATCCATTCACCCTGACCTACTCTATACATGGATAATCGGATTTCTCATATTGACACCCAGGGCTTCCTCGTGTGTTTGTACCAGGTGCTGAGGGCTGTGCAAAAGCTTTGGTGTTTGACAACCTTGAATAAGATCATTTGGGCCAGAGGAATCACCTGCATCTTCCTGGTTGCTCCACTCATGCTTTAGCCATCTCCTCAGTTAAAACATGTTTCTTACAACCATCTTATATTCTCCTCTCTTTATATCATTCCTTTATGATACTTTAACTTTCAAACTTCCTTTCACTATGTGACCCACAATGTTTGTTGCCAAGAATCTAGCTCTCTTCCCCACTGTCAGTCAGTTTATCTGAAAGTCTGTTACTGTATAAACTCATTAGGTTTTAAAACATTTGTCATACATCCAGATCTGTTATCAAATTCAAGTTTATTATGGTTATCAAGCAACATTTAAGGTGGTTTTGCTCTGTATTCTCTTTTTTTTTTTAAATTATAATAAATTGATTTAATACGTCAGAGTGCTAGTCATACATACACAACTTATTTTAAACCTCTGCAACATGCAGGTCTAGCTTCTCAATGCCGGTAATTCCCTTACTAACCTATATGTTGTGATGAAATGTAATCAGTTTGCGTCACAACAGCTGCCGGTTGGATGGCAAGGAAATATGTATGGGTAGGATGAGACGGATCGGGGAAATGCAAATGAGATAAAGGGACTGCTTTGCAGAGCTGAGACAATTGATGCCTGCATACCCACATACATATACACACCATTTTACTTGCACAAAAAATGATGCACAAGACATTTCAGTCATACAGACATTTATGTTGTGGACCTAACACATTGGCAATGAAAACTGTCAGCATGCATGTTCATGCTTAAAATTAGTAACCTAACCTTGTTACCATCGCTCCATCCATTTTATCTTCCCAATACCTTGACTTCATTTTGGCACAGTTAAAGGAACTCAAGGAGGAAGGTAGAGCAAAATAAATTGACCATTTGACCATGTCTCATCTCATCTCATCTCATCGTCTGCCGCTTATTCCTGTTACGGGTCGCGGTCGTGCTGGAGCCGATCCCAGCTGACAACGGGCGAACAACGGGGTACACCCTGGACGAGTCACCAACTCATTGCAGGGCCACATGAAGGACAGACAACCACTTACACTCGCATGCATACCTACGGGCAATTTAGAGTAGCCAATTAACCTCAGCATGATTTGGAGGTGGGAGGAAGCCGGAGTACCTGGAGAGAATCCACGCAGACACGGGGAGAGCATGCGAACTCCACATAGAAAGATCCCAGGCCGGGAATCGAACCTGCGACCTTCTTGCTAAAAGAGGCTGGTGTCATTGGTTTACTGGACAAGCGGAGCTTCACTGACAATTTTAGATTTGATGAGGCTAAACCAGAAAGTAAGGGTGAAGAGGATGTTACTGATTCAGCTGCTGAAGTGGGGTTAAGACAACTGGATATGAAGCTCAAGCTAGAACAAATAAAATTTGTGCAAATGAGAACGCAGTTGGCCTACCAGGAAAGCCTAAGTGGAAAAAGAGCAGATCATTTGTTTAGCAAGAATGAGAGCTTGAAGAGCTCCATATGGTCAACTTTTTTTTTTACGTCAATAGATTTTGATTTAGTTCGTGTGACAGGTAGAGTGTTCCTGCAGGCCCTTACTTGTGGGACACGCCCCTCTATTGACACTCGGGTAAATGTAGGTTAATTGGCAACCAGACAAACCTGATGTGCATTCCTCCCAGCATATAAGGCTGATCTCAGTTGAGATCTCTCTCCTGTTATGGTGCTGCAGCCCACTGTCTCTCCTGAGGTGTTTTAATCAGGCCCCACTTTATCCAGCCTCCAGATTCCAGGGAAGCCCCTGAGCCTTCAGTTGTCTGGCAGTTTCCAGGTGGTTTTTGTGACGCCCAAAGGGCTGGCCCCTGCTGTTTCCCCTTAGTTATGTTTTTTTTCTTAATTACTGTTTTGCCTGAGTTATTGCTTTGCTTGCCTTACATATGGTTTTTCCAGTATTTTGCTCTTCTAGTTTTGTCTTGGTTCTTCTTTGCCCTAGTTATTTTGCCTAACTAGTTATTTTTGCTTTAGTTATCTACTTATGGTTTCACCTTGGTAATTGCTTTGCCGCTTTTGCTTAGTTATTTTGTATAATTTTGTCTAGAGTTACTCGTTTGAAATATAACTTGATTTTTGTTTAAATTTGATTTCTTTTGTTTTGAAAAAAAAACCAACTGTGGCTGGCCTCTTAATTTTGAGGACAGTGGCTTTGGCTGGGGTTAGTAACTTGGGGAGGTTGGGGGCTTTTCCGATATCACTTGCATGCTTATGAGTTAAGGAGCACTAATAATCTCTCATCACTCGTTTGCAGTGTGTGGTGTAGTCACTTGCAGTTTGGATAGATAAAGCACGAGTGCTGTGACCTCGTTGGCCCTCCTGCGTAAACCCCTTAGTCATAGCCTATTCTCCTCCCTCCCCCGAGGTACAGTCTTTTTTTAAAAACACATCTTTAAATATTTTTGTATATCTGAACTTTATAGGTGTCTTGAGAAATTTTTATATATATTGTTACAATAAACTTGTTAATCTCTTGCCTTCCAACAGCTTCAGGATTTCTTATTTTTTTTCAATAAAGTATTCTTGTGAACTTGAAACTACGTCTCCTCATATTTACAACTTACCTGTGTGCTTTTGTTAATGAAAGGGTATTTCTAACATTATTTTCCGAGGGTATCATGCCCGAGGTGGCGGAGTTGTTACTTCAATGTATTGAGGCCCTTCGTGGCCCGGTCACACTCGGAACAGCTGACTTCTGTCAACATTTAATGAAAACAAGGCGGATTGTTATGTCACCCTTTTCGAGAGGGTTGCTGACATTCTTCTTATGAGATGGTACCATAAGCGTATTGGCAGCATTTTCATAAAACTGAAAAAGAAGTTTCAAACTTGTAGATGATTTACAAGAGAGCAGGGTTTGTTTGTGCATTAGTGTAAATCACATGACATTAAAGATTTGTCTGACTTTAAAAATCATCCTGTTGGAGCAGTTGTTTGTTTGTTCATGAGCAAGTGTTTGTTCATGAGTTGCTAAATACCCATAGCGAAGCAAAATTGAAGATCTCCTTTATATAACATTTACATCTCATAGATATAAAGGAGCACTAATCCAGACCAAATTGTTTCTCATTCATCTCAAATATCTCTCCTGAGAAACAGACATGGTTCAGTCTCAGTGAGCACTGTGTGAGTTCTCTAAATGTTCTGACAGCTTTCTCTTTTCCAGATCTCAATCAGAAAATCAGAAAAGAGATATATTGTGGCACTTTCAAATATGTCTCAAATTGATATCCTTAATTGGAAGCACAGTCTCAGTTATGTCTCAGTGATAAATATACATGGTTCTGTCTCTCACTGATCACAATTTGAGTTCTTAAAATCTCTTTTAGTTGTCTTTTGTCTAGCATCTCAGCAAAAAGAAAAATAAGAGTTGTGCAAGCTCCCAAATGTCTCAATATGATACATGATTTAATATGATACCTGGTCCATATGATAACGCACCTGGACAAGATTCTGAGGCTGATTCTAAACACGCCTTCTAAATTTTCAAAGCATTCATGGCAAGTGATCAGATGAGTGGGCCTTGTGCATTTTCACAGCATGTTTATTTCAATGATCACTCACTTAATTTGTGGCTTCTTAGGCCGGTTCAGGTCTTAATGAGTTGAAACTTTTCAGGTGTGCTTAGGAAATGAGCTGCAAACACAACACCAGGCCCTGATGTCAAGTCAAGGAAAACAACTTTACCCAATATACGATCCACGTAAAATACTGCATTGACAGAGGTTTCCAAAAGGGGAACAACATGATAGCATGTACCATTTGTTACATTACCTTGCAGCAAAAAATAAAAAAAACCCTGCATCTTTTGAATTCATGAACAAGGGCCAATTTGGCACATAACTGTTCTGAGGTAAAGAAGAAATCAATCTGTCCACATTTTATTTGTCCTTCACTAGAAAAAAAAACAAACTTAAATTGTCTCTTCTATTGCCTTTCCCACACTGTAAAAACTGTTGCCTAGATCTAACTCAGTAAAAATAAGGAAATATTTTCCAACCACTTTTTGTTAGTCCACTAATTGGTATTTTGAGTAAGGAGAGCTTAATGTGCATTTCGATGGATGTAAAAAGTTGCGTTTACAGAAAGAGCCAAGAAATTGAGTAAAATCAATGTAAAAAAAAAACCATCAGCATATTAAACACAGAAGACTTAATTAAAATAAATAAAATTTAAATGGAAAAATAATTATTGTAGTCTATTCTATGAATTCTCCTCCTTGAACCATCACCTTATCGTGGTGGAGGAGTTTGCGTACTCTAATGAACCTAGGAGCTATGCTGTCAGGGGCATTTTGCCCCTGGTAGGGTCTCCCAAGGCAGATTGGTCCTCAGGGAAGAGGTCAGACAAGCTGGAAGCCGCCGCGCAGACCTGGCAGCCCAAATGGATAGTGAGGGTCTGTTGGGAACGCCTGGTGGAGGAACCCGTCAAGCTGGTCTTCAACTCCCACCTCCGACAGAGCTACAACTGCGTCCCCGGGCAGAGGGGGACATTGAGTCCGAATGGGCTATGTTGCGAGTTGTGACCGCAAGGGGGGATACAGAGCCGGAGGACCTAGAGGACCTCGAGGTCGGTCATCCAATCACTGGGGCAGAAGTCGCTGAGGTAGTGAAACAACTTTGCGGTGGTGGAGCTCCGGGTTTGGATGAGATCTGCCCATGGTATCTTAAGGCTCTGGATGTTGTCAGGCTGTCCTGACTGACAAGCCTCTTTTACATTGCATGGTAATTGGGGGCAGTGCCCTTGGAGTGGCAGACCGGGGTGGTGGTCCCTATCTTTAAGAAAGGAGACCAGAGGGTGTGCTCCAACTATAGGGGGATCACATTACTCAGCCTCACCGGAAAAATTTACGCCCGGGTGCTGGAAAAGAAAGTCCAATCGATAGTTGAACCTCGGATCAAGGAGGAACAATGTGGTTTTAGTCCTGGCCGTGGAACCATGAACCAGCTTTTTACCCTTGCCTGGGTGCATGAGGGGAAATGGGAGTTTGCCCAATCAGTCCACATGTGTTTTGTGGACTTAGAGAAGGCTTACGACCGTGTCCCTTGCTAAGGGCCGTTCAGTCCCTCTACCAAAGGAGTTCATGTAGCCGATTGTAAGTCAGACTCGTTCCCAGTGAGGGTTGGACTCTGCCAGGGCTGCCCTTTGTCACTGGTTCTGTTCATAATCTTTATGAACAGAATTTCTAGGCACACCTGGGGGGTGCAGGGTGTCGAGTTCAGCGAGCAGAGGATCTCGATCTTCTCGCTACTTTTGGCAGATGATGTGGTCCTTCTCGCCTCATCAAACCGAGATATCCAGCTCTTGCTGGGGCGGTTCGGGGCCGAGTGTGAAGCGGCTGGGATGCGAATCAGTACCTCCAAATCTGAGGCCATGGTCCTCAGTCAGAAAAGGGTATATTGCCTTCTCTGGGTTTGAGAGGAGGTCCTCCCTCAAGTGGAGGGGTTCAAGTATCTCGGGATCTTGTTCACAAGTGAGGGAAGGATGGAGCGGGAGGTCGACAGGCGGATCGCAGTGGCGTCAGCAGTGATGCAGGCGCTTAACCAACCTGTCGTGGTGAAGAAGGAGCTGAGCCGAAAGGCGAAGCTCTCGATTTACCGGTCGTTCTACAGTCCAACAATCACCTATGGTCATAAACTTTGGGTAATGACCGAAAGAACGAGATCGCTAATGCAAGCAGCCGAAATGAGTTTCCTCCGCAGGGTGGCCGGGCTCAGCCTTAGAGATCGGGTGAGGAGCTCGGACATCCGGGAGGCGCTCAAAGTAGAGCTGCTGCTCCTCCACGTTGAGAGGAGCCAGCTGAGGTGGCTCAGGCATCTGGTCAGGATGCCTTCTAGACGCCTCCCATTAGAGGTGTTCCAAACATGTCCCACCGGGAGGCCGACCCAGGACCAGGTGGAGGGATAATATTTCTCGCCTGGCCTGGGAACACCTGGGGGTCCCTCCGGAGGAGCTGGCGAAAGTGGCTGGGTCAAGAGCCTCTGGGCTTCCCTCCTGAAGCTCACACTCCAGGTGTTTAATCCTCCAGACCCCATCACACCACAACCTGAGGATTTGTTTTGATACAACAAAAGTAAGAATCAGTGATTTTCTCTGGTCCAGTCATGATGTCATCGCTATACATTTAACTCAACAGGTTGTAAAACGTCATGTCATAAATGTGAGCTCACTTGTAAACATCAGATACAGCAGCTGTTCTCTTCTACCTAATGTTAACTTCACTGTTTAATCGCACTGTACTTTCCTTTCTTCATGCCCACAATAAACTTCAACTTAATCATGAATACTAGAAACTGCTTCAAGTCGGTAAAATCTGTTGGTAAAATTGGGATTCTAATTTCACCAGATGAAAAACACGTGTGCCAAAATAAACGTACTGGTAAAAATGAAAATCCTTCAAGTGTCGTCACTTCATCCATGATCATTTAACAAAGCCAGCACGCAACAACCAGTAACTTCAGGATATCTGGATTGCGGAGAATCACTTTGGGCATCCGTCCAGTTGTGCAATGCACAGGCAGGGAAACCACCCTGTGATTGGTTTGCAACTAGCCGATCAAAGACGTTAGTTGCCAACAGCCATTAATTGACATCACCATGCCAGAATGACGGAGCTGAGGATGGACCACCACACTTTATCTGTACCAGTAAGAGCCTTATAGCTTTTTGCAGATGTCAGTGTACGAACATGTTTTTGTTTGTACACTATGTTCGCCATACATACAATACGGACCGCCACGTGTGCTCTGTTATTGTACATGAATATTGTTCATGCTGCCATTTTCTGTATGGTACTTGTTTTTTTTCTTTTTTTTCTTTTTTTGTGTCCTGTCCGGCATCTAAGGCATACAGAAGGGAAGTCTGGGGCCCTGCAGCTGCCAGACAGGTTTTCTCTGCAAAGGAGGAGTCTGAGATACTCCTCCTTTTGTATTATCTGCATTCCTTTCTTGTTATGAAAATCGAAAAAAATAGCGGATTCCGGGCAGGACCTAGTGGGGTCGTGGGAGGGGGTAGGGGGTAGGGGAGGGAGACACAACAAAAAACAACAACAGAAACAACATCAACAAGAACAACAGCAGTAGACAGGAGCTCGTGTAGGTCATCTATATTGTATCTCGGATAGTCCAGCCTTTATTGTGTGTATATGTGTGTGTGAATATATGTGTGTGTTTGTGTGCGTGAGTGAGTGCATGAGCGTGTTAGTGAGTGCGTGAGTGCGTGAGTGAGTGAGTGAGTGAGTGAGTGAGTGAGTGAGTGAGTGAGTGAGTGAGTGTGCGAGCGGGTAAACAAGTGGGTGAGTGGCTGGGCATGTGTCAGGTGTGTGTTTGTCATTGGAAAAGGTTTGGAGTTGAAGTGAGGGGGCGCGACCGCACCACAGCCACCCCCGATCGGCAGCCAGACAAAGACCCCAGCGGCCAGAGCACCCAGCAGCCCCCACAGAGCAAGCAGAACCCATGGCCACAGACCCAGAGGCCGCCATGCGATCCCCCCCAAGGAGAGCCAGCAGATGGCCAACGAGGGCTCCCCACCCCCGGCCAGAGACAGGCACACAGCAGCACAGGAGGGAGCAGAATCCCAGCCCGGCCGGCGTTCTACACTCCCAAGCGTGAGCGAAACCCAAGGCCCCAAAGCCCCACCCACCCGAGGTCCGCCCCCACCCCGAACAAGAGGCCCGCCAACCCAGGGAGGCGAGAGCCCCTTCCAGACCCATATCCCGAGCGGGCCGAACGAGGCTCAGTGTGGGGGGCCATGGAGAGAGCCCCCCAAGCCAGGGAGCCGAGCCGACCAGCTGGTGGCCATGGTGGTACCCAGGCCAACCAGATAAGGGCAGAGAATAGCCCAGGCCCAGGCACCATTCGTGTGCTATAAACTGGTGCAGTCCCCGGCAACGGGCCCGCCAGACGCCAGGGACACCCGAGCCCGTCCCGACCACCACTCCTGCCAGGGCGGGGAGCCACCACTACGTGCCACCAGCGACACCCCAGGATGAGAAGGCACACCACCCAAGCCGCTGATCCCAAATACCCCGCCGGAGGAGGAGGGACAACAGGGTACACTGGGAATGGGGGGTCCCCCTACACACACTACCCAACCCCACCTCCCTGAACCAGCATGCCTGTATTGTGTTGGCATGAGTGCATATGTGACAGTGTGTGCAATTGTAGTGAGGTGTACATATGTGGTGTGTGGATAGCTATGATGCAATTAAAATTGTGGGGTCGTTGGGGCATGGACACCCCACTGCTGGCAGACAGTGTAGCCAGCATGTCCCACCCCACAAGCCCTCAATGTCTAATAGAAATTAAAAGTAGGGGGGCGGTCCCTCCAGCGGGGAAGGAGTAAAGAGTGGCACCACAGTGAAGCAGCACCCCCCCCACCCTTCCCCCCAATCCACCATTGGGACTGACCCCCCTGAGGCCCTAGGGTGTATGTAGTGTGGCCTTGCTGGACAGGAAGGGGGGTGGGGTCACCTGCGGGGGGTGAGAAAGGGCCCAGGGTGCCAGCTTCCCGACTGACACCTGTGTTGGACCCCGTCATCCCTATCCCGCCCGGCAGGAGTGAATTGGGGCCCACAGAGCCCAGGGGGCACGGCGAAGCACCCCGAGGCGCCGCCAGAACACACAGCCCAAAGCGCCCATGCCACTCAACCATCTGATCATTCACTCTCTCCCTCTCCCTCTCTATCCCGTTCTCCTTCTTCTCCTGCTTCTTCCAAACCACTCATGCAAATTCCACACATATCTGAGTGCATATAAGTCAAACTTCCTGCTCAGCCGCTTCTTTGTGAAGTCAAGATTTATTGTTCAACTGCCATTTTGTTTCACCTCCCTACCTCCGGCCCACCCCTCGTGCTGTGGCCGCTGTTCCGTTTCACCTCCTCACACATCCGGCCGATTCAAAGTGTTCTGGCCATCATGTAAACACATCTATCCACTGACACACACACACGCACGCACGCACGCACGCACACACACACACAGTTGTTTGTTTTATATCAGTTTGTATGTAGTTAGAGAGCAGTTCTAGTGTATGACCGGGTAAATTAAGTGGATTAATTCAGATAATTATTAATAATCATCTTTGATGAAATAAACAGTCATGTTTAATATACAGTAGTTCAAACGTGAAGGTCAAACATGAGCAACTAATTCAAGATAATCAGATCATAATGCTAGTGTATATATAAAGCTAGAGCCCTGCAATAAATCATCCCTTCATGAAGATTATAATGTTCAGTTTTTATTGGACCAATTTTAAAGAGGTGTTAATTTATTTTAACGTTGCTGTTGAGCTGTATTCGATTATTCTGAAAAGTGTTCCTAATATTTTGTCAGCCCAGTCATATAAATACGATCAACAAAAAACTAATAATTAAGCTTGCAAAATTATCATGATTTTTTACATGAAACCTGTTTTTAATATTGTACACACATTACTGAAAATCCAAGTACGATGGTGAATGATAATATCTGTAAATATCATGAAGGTGTCCATTAAGATATTGTAAATAGTTTGTCAGACACCAGTGTCCTTTGTAAGAATATGTCCCAAGCCTCTTGCTGTACACCCTATTGACTTATGACTGCTCAGCCATGCAGTCAATAAATCATATCGTAAAGATGACTCTGCAGTGGTGGGACTCATCACTCATAATGACTCATAGTGACTCACAGTACAGGATGGAAAATCTGGAGGCTTGGTGCAGAAAAATAACCTTTGCATCAATGTGAAGAAAACAAAAAAGATGAGTAAGATGACAGCACCCCTCCCGTGCTTCACATAATAGGAGCAGCTGTTGAGGTGGTCTCCAGCTTCAAATAGCTGGGGGTGCACATCACTACCAGCATCCTCCACACCATTATTTACATTAGCATGTGCAGAAATAAGCCTTATAGCATCAAGGAAGACTGCAAATGGGTTGTTTGGTCAAAACAACCCCTAAAAGTTGTCAGAATCATAAACACTACAGCACAGTTGTAGCTGTTTTATATACACCACGGCAGTTCCTTTATTCATTCATTCATTGTCTTCCGCTTATTCCGGGTCGCGGTCGTGCTGGAGCCGATCCCAGCTGGCAATGGGCGAAAGACATACAACCTCTCACACTCACCTATGAGCAATTTAGAGAAGCCAGTTAACCTCAGCATGCTTTTGGAGGTGGGAGGAAGCCAGAGAGAACCCACGCAGACAGCATGCGAACTCCACATAGAAAGACCGGGAGTCGAATCTGCAACCTTCTTGCTATGAGGCAACGGTGCGAACCACTGCACCACCATGTCAAAGTTCCTTTAATCCTTAAAAAAAATCCTTGAACATGGAACATGTTGTTATGGAAAAGTACCAAGAAGGAACGGTATAACGCGCTCCGAAGTGGAGTGTAAAAGCATGCGCCCAAAAAGAATCTTGGCTGTTGCTGGATCGATCACTTCGCTGCTCTAGCGCACAGGAACTCTTCGTGGGACGCTCATCGCTGAGACTTCTTCAAGAAAAGACTTCTCCTACTTTTAATTACTATTAGACATTGAGGGCTTGTGGGGTGGGGCATGTTGACTGCCAGCAGTGGGGTGTCCATGCCCCAACGACCCCACAATTTTAATTGCATCATAGCTATCCACACACCACATATGTACACCCCACTACAATTGCACACACTGCCGCATATGCACTCATGCCAACACAATACAGGCATGCTGGTTCAGGGAGGTGGGCTTGGGAGGGGGCTGGGATTCTGCTCCCTCCTGTCCTGCTGTGTGCCTGTCTCTGGCAGGGGGTGGGGAGCCCTCAGTGGCCCTCTACCGGCTCTCCTTGGGGGGGACCGCATGGCGGCCTATGGGTCTGTGGCCTTGGGTTCTGCTTGCTCTGTGGGGGCTGCAGGGTGCTCTGGCCGCCGGGGTCTTTGTCTGGCCGATCAGGGGTGACTGTGGTGCGGCTGCGCCCCCTCACTTCAACTCCAAACCTTTCCCAATGACAAACACACACCTGACACACGCCCACCCACTCACCCACTTGTTTGCTCGCTCGCACACTCACTCACTCACTCACTCACTCACTCACTCACTCACTCACTCACTCACGCACTCACTAACACGCTCATGCACTCACTCACGCACTCACGCACACAAACACACACATATATTCACACACACATATACACACAATAAAGACTGGACTATCCGAGGTACAATATAGATGACCTACACATGCTCCTGTCTACTGCTGTTGTTGTTGTTGTTATTTCTGTTGTTGTTTTTCGTTGTGTCTCCCTCCCGTACCCCTTCCCACGACCACACTAGGTCCTGCCCGGAATCTGCAATTTTTTTTCAATTTTCATAACAATAAAGAAATTATTGGCCCTTTCCACTGCTGGTATGAACCTCTGTAAGTGGACCACAAATTCCTCCTCGTTGAAAGTCAAGTGGCTGCAAGAGGATTTCGACTTCACTCTAGAACCTGAAGCACACGGCTGTGTGTTAAAGGTGCTCGGTCTAGTATGCAGAGTATGGAGGCCAGAGTCTGATGACTCTGTCTTCAACCTCAAACATCTTATGGACATTTTCAAAGGGTGGTATGGATCTGATGAAATACAAAATGGACCTGGCCAAGTTCTTCATGTGTTCAGTGATCCAAGTGAGAGAGCCTATGGCGCAGTAGCATATCTCCAAGGACAATCAGCTGAGGGAAAAACTGAGGGAAGAACTGAGGGAAGAACTGTGACTACACTTATCATGTCCAAATCAAGAGTTGCACCCATTAAGAAACTCCTCCTGCCCACGTCTTGCGTTAACAGCAGCTCTGGTTACAGCAAGGATGAGAAACAACCTGTTAAAGGCAGTGGACATGCACATGAGCCAAATCCACTTTTGGTCAGACTGCATGATAGTCATCCAGTGGATTCGCAGCTCAGCACAAAGATGGAAACCGTTTGTCGCAAATCGAGTGATAGAGATGCAGTCACTGACCCTGCTTGAAACCTGGTCGCACTGCTTAACCCTGCTGATCCCATCACAAGGGGCCAGACTGCCTCAAAACTGAACGAAGAGGAACTCTGGTGGTCAGGACCTCCATTTCTGAATTCAGTAATTCAGCCACAGGTATCTCCTGAAGAGCTCTGTGACGAGGAAATAAAAGCTGAGCTCAAGTCAAACCATGTCACAGTCCATCTGAGTAACACAGAAAATACTTCACTAGATTCACTGTTAAAGTTGAAGAACTACATCAAACTGAGGACTGTATTCAGAGTCATGGCCTCGATTAAATGATTCATCCACAACTCTCGATTGGTCCGATGAGTAAATGGCTGAGAAAAATTATGGGAAAAGCTTCACTGAGCTTTGAGGAGCTAGCATCCCTATTAGCAGAGGAAGAGGCAAAAATCGATTCAAGACAACTCACCTTTGTCTACAATAAACCATAGGAACCTCATCCTCCTCACTTCCTGATTGGAAGGCGACTCTATTCCTTGCCACATAAGCCCTTTCATGCTGCCAAGCAAACTCCAGCAGAGAAGAACTGACTCAGAGATGGAAATATCACCAGTGCTTTCTAAATGACTTCTGGACTTGCTGGAAAGAGGTATTTACTGGAGTTTAGATTTGCCCACACCAGAAACACTCCACGCTCTACCCCTCTAAAGGAGGGAGATCTTGTATTTGAGATGAAAAAGTGCCATGTCAGATTTGGTAAACTGCGACAATCAAGGAACTGTTCTCAGGAAGGGACAGACGTGTGAGATCCTGTGCTAAGTCTCCACAGCAAATTATGGACAAAATGTTTAAGTATAACACTGATTTCATATTTACATTTTTGTTTTGTTCTCACTTCCATATGGTGTATAAAATAATGATAAATGTTTTCAATAATAATAATAGTAATATGCTGTGGCTGGGGGATTACTCATCCCATTACCCTTATCTCTCAATGGCTGAAAGTCCCTTTTTTGTGACGTATGAAGCCCTCATCACAGACCCGTCAGACAATGGAAGGGGTGTTCATGCCAGGGTGCCATATTGAGGGCACACAAGTGGACGGGATCAAGTGCAGCAGTCAACATCAGCAGTTCAGAGCTTACACGGGTATAAATACCAAATGAGCTTGGCCTACCATTTTGTGCACCAGCTGAATCTCCTTCTCTTTGTTTTGGATCTAGCTGTGCTAAACTATTTCAAGAGATCCATTATAACTTCCTTCATTATGAAACAACAAAAAAAAGAGCTTGCCAGAAGATCTTGTCAAACACAGACACACACACACACACACACACACACACACACACACAAACACACGCACACACACACACACACACACACACACACATACACACACACATACACACATACACACATACACACACCGCAGACCAGCAGGGTTGTCTGCTCTCATAGCAAATTCAATGCAAAAGAAAAAGACAGGAGTAAAGTTG
>CAAKHG010009486.1:9088-21139 GCA_901007715.1 Dactylopterus volitans
AACGACGGAAATGTTACTTTCAAATCTAATTTCCTATCTTGTAATGCAATGGACTTTTCAGAAAGTTTTTTGGTCAGTAAATACTCTGCTTCCTCCCTTCATTTTTTTTTTGTAAGAAACCGGTAATTTTTTTTTTTTCCCTGGGAAAATGTCTGGGAGAGTTGCATTGAGACCTTTAGCCTTTGCAGATGAAACATTTGCTTTTCTTGTTTTTAGCGAGATAATCCCTCTTTTAAACTCGCACACACTCATCCCCTACTCTGTTTCTCTTGACCTTTATTACACACACAGACATACAGACACGCTATCGTCAGCCTTTACCGCTGCGCCATTATCGACATCAGCAGACAAGAGTGGGGCCCTCTGAGATCGTGGAGACGGGTCTGTCCACAAGTCCAAGCATTCTTTTTCATTCTTCCCGCTCGCTCGCTCTTTTCTTTCGTCTGCTGGCATCTTTGTCTCTATTGTGTTGTCGTCACACTTTCATCCGGACCTTTTAGAAGCCTGGCACTGTGTTGCGAGTGCCCTGATGGAGGTTTATCCTGCTGTGAGGAAAGGAGGGAGAGGGACTGAAAGAAAGGAGAGAGGATGGAACAGAAAGGAGGAGAGGGAGAGGGTGGAGCGTAGGCAGGCGGAGGAATCTCCAGTTGAACCAGGAGCTCTATTGTATTGATTAGGCAGCTGAGGTGTTGGAAGACAAGTCGTCGAGGAGGGGTATGAACTAAGAAAAGGTGGCGGGTGGAGGTGAGGGGGTGTCAAAATCAAACATGCAGCCCTTCTCTGATTACCAGCATGGTGCCGCATTAGACATACATCGTGGGGCTCAACAGGAAAATGGATTTCTTTAAAAAGCAGCTTAATACATAAATCATGACCTCTGGGGTCACAGTGAGGGTTTAGGAGATCAGATCAATAACAAAGCTAATGCAAGCTTGTTTGTAGTGCAGCGAGACCTCCAAATGGTGTTATTGGAAAGAGCTTAAGAGCAGCCAAAACTTGTGGACAACCGCTTCTATGGAGAGGTTTCGGTGCAAGTTTTGGAGAAGATGTATTTCAGCACGAGCTCATAGCTCATATAGATTCCTTCAAACAGCTGTCTCTCTGTGTCGCCTTTCAGTGTGATAGCCATTGTTATCTTTTCCTTTGGTTTGAGGCCGTGTGTATTTATGTTTGGTCGGCACAGTGGCAGTGGGGTTGAGATTGCAGGCTTGTTTTGCACATGAGGAAGGATAGCATTAGCGCTGAGATAATGGCGCTGTGTATTGTTCGCTGGCCGTGTGGAAGTGGTGGGACAGGATCTATTAGATGCAGGCCCATTTCCCTCCAACTGACGCTAACAGTCCCCACAAACATTAGATAAAGAGCCTAGCCTCAAGCCTTTGTAATTTGTTTGTATTTTTCTGCTTAATGTACTTTGCTCAATCTTGTTTAGCGATGATGGAAGCTGATAGCCTTATCTCGCCTTGCCAAGGGCATGAGCCACTACCACTGCTTGGTTGAACATTGTTCCAATGAAGAGCCTGTGTGCATTTATGGTCTTTTTCTTCTGATTTTATTTTGATGCCGGATGAATTGTAGATATATCCAGAGGTCATTTGCATTTAAGATGTTGGCTGATATGATGCACTGCAGTAAATAAACCATTCACTTTCATGGGGGAGTGTATTGCTGTAATTTTTCTTTTCATTGTTCGTATTAAAAATTAATGGATCATCTTTGTCTTTCTTACCAAAGTTAATTTAGTCTTTGTAGGGTATTTTTATTTTCTTCTCCAAAATTCCTTTGCATTTCTAAACATTTGCTATTCCTGATTGTCAGAACAGAAATCTGTTGTCTCAATGATGTGTCTTGTCTAGAAGCTGCCTCCCCCACCCTCTCGGTTTCTCTGGAAGCCATATTTCAAGTTAATCTGAAAAGTTATACTTCCATGAACTCCAAGTGCTAACTTATTGCTCCATTTGGATTCTAGCCAGTTAATTTCACTCTGGAGCCATCTAACACTGTGATGGATATGCCATCCAGCCGTTGAGGTAAAGTTAGATAAAACATCGGACATGGGATAATACCTTTTAAACTCATCAGTATCAACAGCTAGTCAGGCCTAATTGTGTATTTCTCAGAACAGACAGCTGAGGAGTAGCGCAAGGTCTTTCAACTGCCTGCCATTCATATACTCCAAAATTAAGAGGGCTTTTATGTTTTGTTTTGCGAGCCATTCCACACAAGAAATATTTGTGGCAGGCCTCATCACCTCCTGCAGCTAAAGTCATAACCAGCCGTAGGAAAACACTGTCTGGAGTCTGGAGAGTGGGTTAAACCAGCATCACGGCTATATTTTCCTCCAGTCGCTCTCTAGGGAGGTAAAGGGGCAGTTCATGATGTCTGTTGGAGCTCTGTAGAATAGAGGACAGAAGAGCCATGATGCCAAGAGCCTGGAACCTGACCTCACCAGAAAAACATTTACATTTTGAAGTGTGTGCGTGTGTTTTTAGGTCAGTGCATGACTGTGTGTATATACATGAATGTCAGTACATGTGCGTGCATCCACCCACTGGACTAGGTGGTTGTTACGGACCATGAAAAGCAACTGACATAGTTTACTTCTCTGTGGCATGAGACACTCTCTTTGATTCTGTCCTACTCGCTTTCTGGAAGCAGCTTCCTGTCTCAGACACTCAAACGCTCTTAACTCAGCCAAGTGGGAATGTAGCTATGACAGAGCTGGGATTATAACTTTGTTTTATGCCTTACAGAAAACAGTTTTGCTGATGCTTATTTATTGGAAAGGTGTATCCTTTTAATGGTGAGAGGCTAGACCTTGAATGTTTGGAGGAAGTTGTATGATTTCCCAAAACAGTAGATCTTATGAGAGTAGAGGCACATTGTGACGATTTGTACAACCACTATAATATAGAATTTCAATAAGAGCCAGTATTTTAAATGCTTGATCTGCAGGCATTCACAGATATACAGTTCATTGATAAACAACCTTATGTCTCTACTGCATCCTAACATGTAGTTTTCCATTTATGCTGATATGGAAAGCCTCCTTGTCCTTGACTGCTGAAACTAGGGCTTTGTGCTTGCTTTGGCCATGGCCCTCTCCCTCCCAGCCTGACAACCGGCTGGGCCTGTGTTTACGTACCCATATATATCTGAGAGGAAACTCGTGAAACATTAATCTCTCTACATTTTAACCCTGATGAATTTCTACGTTTTCCAGCTGTGCAGCATGGCATATTTATGCTCAGGCTCTATCACCGAAAACAGTTCTGTCATTGTAAATGAATCACTATCCAAGACTTAAGCGTGCATGCGTGCGTGCGTGCGTGCATACGTGCGTGTGTGCGTGTGTGCGTGCGTGCGTGTGAGTGTGTGTGTGTGTGTGTGTGTGTGTGTGTGTGTGTGTGTGTGTAGGGTTAGGGTTAGGGTTAGCTAGGAGACTGTACAAATACAAACTTCTTCCCCTGTCTGCAGTAGTCCCAGAGTGGATTTAGTTTCCTTTCTCATTCTACTCCTCCCCCAAATCAGTGTGCGACTGTCACTCACCATCTCTGAGTGTTGATATGTGTTGCTCACTCATCATGCTGATGAGACGATGTCTCCTGCATGCCATGTCCTCTGTTGCCTTGTCCACCTGCATAGTGCTCTCAGTGGCTGATAAAACTTTTCCCTGCTCTGCTTCCTCTCCACTTCTTGTATCTGTGACCTGCATCATCCCAGAAACCAGTCAAGGCATCTAGTTTTATGAGCAGCTGGCTTTGTGAGCAGTTTGTTTATCTTATTCCACCTCTCTGAATGGTTGAGGAGTGACACGTGGTGAGTCATCTCGCTAGCCCATCCATGAGCACAAAGGAAGAGCCCATCTTTCAACAGCTGCTTCAAACAGACAGCTCCACCAATTAACCAAAGGGAATGTCTGAGAGCCTTTCAGAACAAGGTTTTGGCCAATGTTTGCTTTACAAAGACATTTGCTAAGCCTCTATGTCATTTTGTTGCTATATTTTGATGGACCAGAGACATCGACCGTATATATTGGGAGGAGGCCTCTCCAATTCCTCCCCTATGCTAAAATGAAACCAAAAATTTTTTGGTCCTGTGTCTGGTTCCATCTGAAGCCATCTTAAGCAGAGTATGCAGTACTGATGGAGCGATGGTATCAAGGTCCCACCCAACTCTTTTTTACTGGTTTGAGCCAGATAATCTAGGCTACAGAAGGTTAATGTGACATCTTAACATCAAGTCCGTAAATGCCTCTGCAACCTGACAGCACTCATGTGTCACTCAAAGAAATCCCACCCCTAAATGATACATAAAATCAAGTCTTAATACAATAACAGGTGAATTTATAGGAAAAATCGACTCCTTGTACAGCTATCATGAACGCTGAAATTAACTAAAAACTAAATTTTTTTGTACCAGGTTGTAAACATGTTTATTTTTGCAGTAAATTGGGGTATTTTAGCATGAGGGCCAGTGGGGATTGACTTGCCAACGGAGCAGCCTCAAGCAGCAATTCAATGAACAGTTTCTGGTACTTCTACATTGGCTTTAATTATCAGCCCTAAAGGTAGACGCCTTAGCTTGCACAGTAGAGACCTTTAAAAACTCATAAGAAGTGGGTAAAACATAATAGGTCAAAACTTTGTCCTTTACTTTGACTCAACACAGCCTATCACTCCTTGATCAACTCTGAAGGTCACCTAGCAGTGTCAGTGCCAATCCTGAATGATAATAAGGAACCTGATTTGAAACAAATAAGCAGTGTTTCCTCCTCCTAAGCTCACGCTAAGCTTCCTGTCAGTTTGGCGTGTCTGAGTTGTCAGGACAGCCCAACACGCCCCAGGACTATGTCCGCATTGCATTAAACACAATCACTTGACCCTAGCTGGCCCTATCCCCTGTACCACATGTTCTTGAGCTCTTACAGCATAGTCCAACCCCCTCTCTATGTTCCCACCATGTCAGGGAACAGGGGAGAACAATCCCATTACATTACAATAGGCTCAGAGCTGATCTAATGGAGAGAACATTAAAATCATGTTGCGTCCAGGCACTTACTTGATGGATCCTGGAAGAGAGAGATGAGGAGGAGGAGAGAAAATGAGGGGCAGGAGTGTTTGGATGGAGAGGCCGTTGGGGGGGTGGGGGGGGTGGGGGGGTTGCCATGGGGTTAGCAGTGGTGTCGATATAACGATGAGGACACAGCAGTGAAGATTGTGTGATGGCACCTCTATACCCTTGAGCAAACTGTCATTCAAACCACTTTAATTAATTTCTCCGCCTTGTCGTCTTCTCCTCCTCCCTGCCATCACACTGAGGCATGCTACATACAGGAGGCAATAAGATAATAGAAAGTGCACGTCAACAACTTTTGACTCAATAAGAGGAGGATTTTACATGGAAATATCTGGCCTTGTGTCTGTCAAGATAGTAGATAATAGTCAAGATCTGCCAGCTCCGGCTTCCCGGTTGTCAGAATAGGCTGAAGCAGGCATTTTGGAAACCCACCATTTTGCAAAATGGAGCTTTGTATTGTTAGGGTGTATAATTAAGACCTCATTGTGACAGCCATTGAGAGAGAGCTAATGAGGGTTCTGATGTATTCCATATGAATATGAATATTGCATTTTTAATATTTTATGGCTTTCTAATTGCCTTGGTTGCTGTTAATGGCTTTGACTGTTGAATATTACACAGACTAAATGTGTGGCATGCGTAAGTACCATTTAAGATAAGAACTGATAAAACAGCTGCATTCTTAAACTGAGTTTCTATGATGGTCTTTTATATATCTTTAGGACAAAGACACATTTAGGTGGAAAGTATGTCTGCGACTGTGAATACATTTGAACGACTCTTATTTCCTTACTAAGATGAATGTATATATAATTACAAAGTATATCACACACACTACCTTGATATAGAGTTTAATGGCTGTATCGTTTTTTTTTGTGGAGCATACTACTACTATCTACTGACCTTAATCTTCCCCCATAGCTGACATCTTAATAACTCAGTCCTCTCCATCCATTTCCACGGGAGACATCCGGATGTGGGGGAAGGAGTAGTTTAATGAATTTGACAATTAGTAACAGAAGTTAATGACTGCATGGGGCTAAGTACTCTGATGGACATGGCTGTGGGACTGAGAGCTTCCACTGCTCTGGACCATAGATCCTCATTAATAGCTTTCAGCCTGCTGTAGAGGACAGGGAAAGCCAGGCCTGGCCTTTGTTTAGTATGCCTCTGACGTGGCCGCTACGGGGGTTTGCACTGTTGCACAACGCTACGCCAGAATTAGTCCCACTCTGGGCAAGAGTTAATGCAGGGCCTCAGGTCCTGGATCAGGTGAAGCTTCCTTTAATGAACTAGGGTCATTAAATGTTGAAAAAAAGAAAAGTGACATGGAAGCAGGGCATTGGCTTGTGCCAGTGGTCATGAAAGAAAGAAAAGTGGTTTCAGGTCACAGGAGTCCTGATGACCTCTGCCTTGATTTATCTTTATGTTAGCTTCTTACCAGGATTATATCTCTAATGTAGTCAAAACATCGTTTAGCCAGATCGCTCTCATAAAGATTTTATTATTATTTATTGTCATACTGTGCTTCACGAGCTACCTTGCCGCTTTGTCAGGTATTCCCACTATAAACCATTTTGATAAATTTTTCAACTGCCATAAAATCAAAGTTTGTATTTTTTATGGCATCATGAATACACATGGAATAATTCCCTTAATATCCGTATCCATTCACATTTACACATGCATATACCCTCAATGCCCAGTCATTTATCTTATCTTTCATACAGAGAATGGGAAAATACGTCTAGAATGCGTAAAATGACATTCAGAGCTGCATTAACTGCCCCTTCATTCCTGCTTGTCTCCTGATGAAAGCTATAATAGAAATGAAAACATAACTACATCCATAAATAGCCATTTTCCAAAGCCAAAAGTTTGCCAAGGGCTCCTCTAGCTACAGTCTGGAAACCAAGAGAGATGTGTGAGGAATTTGTCTTGTGTTATCATTAGTGGTGAATAAGCCCGGGTATATTTTAAGGCAGTGTGATGTAATGTAATGAGAGCCAGGGAAAAGAGGCCATTTAATTGGCTGAAGCAAAGTCCTGCAGAGATGAGGAGAGAAAGAGGGAGAAATGAAGACAGTTGTTTTTGTTCACCGTTGCTGTGATGCTCTGTTATTCTGTCATGCCAGGTTTAAAGCCAGGGGACCACATTCAACACATTCATTCATATCTCTCCTCCTCTTTCTCTCTGTCTCGCCTTATTCCACACTTTACCTCCTAATTTGCTTCTTTAAGTGACAGTTGTATTTAGGGAAAAGGTTATCATTGCATTAGAATAGAGTGCTGGCCCCGAGGCTTACCTGGAATTACATGACACTGCCTGCAGCCCCCTTAGCTCTGTGCTGGACTCAAATGTTATCAGTCTAACTTAATTACTATCACAGTGCAGTGGAATTGACTGTAATGCATAATACTGAAACGGTCACATTGGTAGGATCTCACAACTTACCGAATCGCAAGTTCTTAAGATCTTTAACTTTAGGTCAGAGAGTTAAATTCTTGCTGTACATTTTATATTTCCCTCTATACCTCAGGACCTATGCTACACTAGAAACCACACACACACACACACACACACACACACACACACACACACACACACACACACACACACACACACACAAGCACATCCTTTATCTGATTAGCTGACACGCCTACATGGAGCTCACTCTCTGTGTGTGTGCACGCCTACATGGAGCTCACTCTCTCTGTGTGTGTGTGTGTGTGTGTGTGTGTGTGTGTGTGTGTGTGTGTGTGTGTGTGTGTGTGTGTGTGTGTGTGTGTGTGTGTGTGTGTGTGTGTGTGCGCGCGCGCACGTGTGTGGCAAAGTGCATCGCAGCACAGCATCAGGCCCCAGGCAGGGCATGGATTTCATTTAGGAAAGTATCAAAGGTTTACACGCTGTTCGCTTTAATCAGCATGTTTATCAGGCAGAGAAAAATTGCAGGAAGGGACCACAGGGAGAGGGAGGGGCGGAGGGGGGTTTATCTTAAGGACCAGTAGCCAGGGAAATTGATAATGGCTACAAGGTAATTTACTGGAGACTAGAGCATCCCTCCACTGCTTCTACCCTTGCCTCTCATTCTAATTACAGCCCATGTAATGTTCTAATGAATCTGCAGGTGTGTGTCTGTAGGGGAGGGGCATGGAGACGGGGAAGGGGATTGCTCATGTGTTTCTTTGAGTTTATGTGTGTGCACATGCACCAGCACCTTGCTTGTGTTTGTTTGTGTGTGTCACTCCGCATCCAAGCCTGTTTTTGAGCGAGAAGATTGAATGCATCTCAAGGCTTTGTCAGTATCTCTCGAGAGCATAGTTGTCTCACTTTCTGAAATATGAATATGATATGAAAAGCAATTAGATTAGCCCTCAGCAATATTAAAGATACATGCCACTCATAGACACAATGCTCTGCTGGGTGTGTAAAGGATGCAAGCTGTGGCCAGACACACTCATCTCCCGCTCAAACAACACTGCTGATAAAATCCAGGAACGGATTTTCGTGGTGCTGGTGCCTCAAGCCTTACACTAACATGGATGCATAAACACACACACATTCACTCACAGAGCCATATACACAAACCTCCAGGGGATATGGGCTGGACCACAACGGCCTTGATACGACCAGAGTGTAAACATCCCCACAAGACTGTGGTCCAATGAAAGGAAAGCCCCGTCAGGAATCTGTTTTCATTGTCTGTTTCAGTCTATGTGTGTATATGTTTACATGTGTTTCTGTGGTTTTGCTCAGACATGTTGGAATATCATCATAGGTTGAGCAAGCAGTATTTAGCCCCATGGGACAGTGTCGTCATATTGTCGTTACAGTGCAAATTGCAGATATTGCAGAAAAGGCAAGAAGGCTTTGTATTGAAGTTTCCTCCCTCCTCCCCACAGGAAAAGGAGGGTGTCGAGGCAGTGTCTGCGGGGGCTATTCTCTCCGATTACCAGAGGGTCCGCGTGGAAAATGTGTAAGTCAAACACACACTCTGGAACACGCTTTCTAACTAAACTGTGTGCACACACACTCCAAATTTAGACCTCCGCGCGAATGACGCACACTGCGGTGAGGGACAAGAGTACATCCTCTAGAGTCTGTAATGTTCCAAACTCTGACTGAGTTTTGTTTAAACACACACAAAGGCCTGTTTATGCTGTCTTATTTAGACTGGCTTTGATTTTATGATGTGGCTCTGTTTTTATGAAGCAGTGATTCGAAGACAAGCGGGGAAACTGATCGTCTCATAATTGTTATGTGATCCTGTTAATATGATAAAACGCACTTTGCACGAGAGGTGAAATGCAGTGGTATTTATGGGAATATGAGACGGTTTACTTCTGACACAGCTGCAGCGAATAAGTCCTGTTCACGTTTTATTCATCCTCTCTTTGTTGTTTCTTTGCCTTCTGTCCTCTTTCGCTCTACATTTACACAAACCGGACAAGTTGTGGCACTAAAGCTTATTATTAAAGAGGAGCCCGCAGGCTGAACAGCAGTGTGTTGCTGCCCTCTCTGGTTATTCAAGCCTGTTTCACCCCTGATGCTGGGTGTGGTTGGGTGTGGTCAGAAATATGTTCTCTTTCACCCAGCAGTGATGTTGTGCAGTCCTGCAGTCCACCTGTATACAAGTAAGAGCGGGTCACCAAAAACGCCATAGAAGTGTTAAGTTAGTTCGGTCTGCCAACCATTGCTTTTTCCTATGCAAACTAGATGAATAAACATTTCAGGCTTTTGACCTGATTAAGACCCAGACCCCGAAGTTCTGGCCCCAGGTATCTGCTCTGGGTGTGTTTAACATGAGTTTATGCTTCAGAAAAGCCACAGCTTAGATAGTGATTTTGAGATTGTTTTCTTCTTTAATAACCCCACTGGCAGTGGTGGCAGGTGAAAGCATGTGCTGAGGGCCCAGGGAGGTTGCCTTCCAACAAATGGAGAGGGCACCAACCCTGGCTGGCTTTGAAGTTGTTGTGAAGCTGGAATTTATTCAGTATTAACCCGTTTTTTATCTACAACCTGCTGCTCTCACCTGCTCCCCAGATGTTTGCGGCTTGGATTGCAGCCCCTCGCCTACCTGTGGCGCAGAGACCAGGAGTCCCTGCTCTCCGAGATGATATCATCTGACCTCCATGCAATCCTCATCAAAGTTGCCGCCTTTGGTGAGTTTGTGTCTCAGTCTTTTGTATACCAGGCAGCTGGTGAGCAGTCTGACCCCCCCACACACCCCCACAATCAGTGATTCAGCCCTCACCCTTTATACTTTTCTCTGGTTGATTAAGTAGTGTTTGGCATGGGAATCGAAGGGACAGAATTTAGGTAAGAGAGGGAAAGGAGGAGGAGAAAGGGAGGTGTAACTAGAGAGAAAAAGAGAGACAGGCGGGGTAATGCCCTAATCATTAATCTGTGGCTTAGCAGCAGTGTTGAGACTTGTGCCAGCGGCAAAGGTATTGAAGCAGAGAACAATATGAGAAGATAAGAAGCACAGAGGGAGGAGGTGCGAGACGTGTGCAGTGGTATTGGGTGGGTGGCTGGGTGCAGGATGAGGGTGGGGTTGGCAGTCGAGAAATAATCACAGTTGATTGCCCTGCACATTAATGCAAGCTGTCAATAAGCGACACATGTCCCATTGTGTGAAACATTCTCTGCTTATGCATAGCACAGCATACATGGTCCGTGAAGCGAAGATGAAAATCAGGTATCTCTCATTTACGTTTCTCAACTGCTTCAGCACTGAGGGAAGAGGTTAATGTGGTGTCACCTGCTCTCTACCTGCCTGTTTTGGAGCCCGAGGACAGGAAGATCAGATTACTGAAAAACAGGATAATGCTTTAAAAAAAAAAAAGTTTTCTTTTCTTGGGCACATGATGTTAAGATACCTACCTGTATCTGCCTGACAGTACCGCCAGATTCCTTTTGACGCTCCCGGTGATAAATGGTAATTACAGCTACAAATGGTTCTTTTACTCTCAAACTACTCATGGCAATAGATCATCAGGTAGACAGTGTTTACGTACTCTTAAGTGCTTGTTGTCACCTTTGCTAGCAATCAGTGGGAAAGGGGTCCGTAGCTGACTGATGACCTGCAGAGCCGAGCGGCGGGCTCTGGATATTTTGCATATCTTTCAACACTGGTGAAATAACCTCTCCTGGAACGGATTTCGCCCATCATTTATCTTTGGTACTTTATTTGCCGGACCAATTTCTCGTTTTTTAATGGTCTCATGACTTTTCTGGAATAAATAATATAATCTGTCAGCGGCGATATGTCGGAATTCTCCTGATTTATTTTTCTGTCGCATTCGCTGGGAGTATAATTATTGTTTACCATTCAGAATTCATTTTTCTTCTTATTACACTTGTAACAAGAAATTACAATTTTAACTGTTCAATCTAAATGCCAAATGACCCTTCTGGAATAATGCGGTTGTAGGGAGAAACCTTAAAGAGACACACCTTAAATCCGCAGTCACTCTGTAACCCACCCATCTGCCTCCACCAAGCTTTCTAGTGTAAACACAACTTCATCTGAATGCAAATTCTCAACATATTTTGGAAGATGATAATTAGAAAGGAAAATCACCTCGGGTGTCTTTGAGTGTGTATCTTGGCCTCCCACTGTATCTAAGTGCTTGCGGGAGTATGTGTGCATGTGTGTTTTGGCTACAGGTTAAAAGGGAAGATCTTATCACCCCTGACTCCTCACCTGTCCCAAGGCAGTGGTAATTAGAAAGGGGAGAATTGAATAGGGGTGCAAGCGCCCACGGCCTTTTAGGCGGCACTCGTATAATTGCAGCTTTGGTGGGAGCAGGTCTGAGCAGTGAGGTGTGCTCTTTAGGGGGATTGGGTGACAGAAGGGTGTACCTGGTGGCTCTTGGTGTTTGTGTGTGTACGCGCGTGTGTGTGTGTGTGTGTGTGTGTGTGTGTGTGTGTGTGCGTGACCGTGCCTGTCATTGAGGGGCGAAACGGAAG
>CAAKHG010009489.1:1209-15589 GCA_901007715.1 Dactylopterus volitans
TTAATAACCACCTTTACATGGCTTTTTCATCATAGATGTGTCAAGAATGTCACTATTTATGAAGTTGTGATGAAATTTTATATTGACACGTGAATTCTCTCGTGTGTTGCTGGGGCACAGCCTTTTCTCCTGACATCATACACAGACCCCAGGTAGCACAGCAGGCCTACAATCATGCCCATGCAAGGACCAGGGCCAGGATCGACATGACCTTTGGCCTCCTGAAGGAACACTTGCACTGTCTTCACAACTTAAGGGTCCACCCTTGTGCTGTCCACCACAACGTGGCCTGCCTGAGGAAGGAGAGGCCACCAGTTTTCCATCACACATCGACTTGGAAAGTGCTGTAAACCTCCCTGATGATGACAGTGGTCGGCTGGTCAGTTTGTTAACATGCATACTTTAAATTTAGGTTAAAAATGTCCTGCAGTGGAAGAGACGCATGCTGTGAGTTTCAGTTAAATATGGTCTGCATTGACAGATGAATTTTTTTTTTATTCGTTTTAAATTTATTTGGCCTCTTATGATTTTTGTGCTGTATGCTGTGTGTATACACACTTGCAGGGAAGCTACTGCATCCATTTATTTTTCTGTTCATTTGTTGTGTATGATATGTCCTGCATTTATTTGAGTGTGCAGACATGTATTGTATACAGACCCTTGAATGTGTATTTATTCTAATATGTTTTACAATATGCTTTGATTCCGTGCTCTCTATCTTGTAGAGTGACTGTGTGACTTCAGTTTTGAACGGAGCTGATGGTTTACTTACTTTGATTTATCCTTATTCAATAAAGGGACATCATGTTACTCTTTGATGTTTATTTAAAATGGCATATATGGTCGATGGGAAACTGTAAATTATCTAATGATTGTAAAATTAATCAGAATTTGTCTAAAGTTATTAAAATTAATGATCACAAATGTTTAAATAATGACAGTGGGTCTAGTTGAATGCGATAACATGGTGTGGTAGGTGGTGGAATAACTATTGGTTTCCATTTGTGGTGACTGCTGACTGAGATGAAGGATGAGATTAAATAAATCCTGGAATTTAGCCTGGTCTGGAGCAGGCTAGCTCCAAAGAATAATTCTCCATGGTAACTTATGCCTTAACACATCTATTTTTCACCTGTCTTGCTTTTGTGCAACCGGACCACTGATGAGTTGAGCCAGGATAACCAAGGTATCCCCAGTTTATATAAGTGTTTGATACTAGTATGTGATTGTTTGTTATGCTTGACGTGGAAATTAAGGATTACTTGACTTGGAGATGAATTAAACATCTTAAAGGGTTTGACACTTGATATGAGTATGATTAGAAGATAATGAGGGGAGAAATAATTATGCTTGGAAAAATTTCTTTTAATTGTTGTCTTCCTAAATCCCAAATGTTTACCATCTAGAAGTGGTGTTATCAAGAAAATAGAATAAAAATAGCTAGAATAAAATTGACAACAACATACGCATTATGTACAGAGTGTATGTGCAGCAATTAGACATTATGTACGGAGTGCAAACGCATGACATACAGTACATTCATTCATTCACTGTCTTCCGCTTATTCCGGGTCGCGGTCGTGCTGGATCCCCCTCGTTGAGGGGTTGTTAACATGTGTGAGAGGGGGGTTGTGTGTGTGTGTGTGTGTTCAGTGTGGTGACTGCTTGAGGGAAGAATCTGTTCCTGAGTCTTTTTGACCTGGTTTTGATTTACCTGTAGCATCTGCCAGAGGGCAGCAGGTCGAACAGGTGAAAGGCAGGGTGGGTGCAGTCCTTAATGATTGCCTGAGCTCCACTAAGACAGCGGATGGTGTGAATGTCCTTGAGGGAAGGGAAAGGACAGCCGATGATCCTCTCCGCCGTACTCACTACCCTCTGGAGCCTCTGCTGCTCTGCCTCCATGCAGTGGGAGAACCAGACTGTGCTGTGGAGCAGTACAGCAGGATGCTCTGGATGGTGGATGTGTAGAAGGTTCTCATCAGCTCCACTCCAACATTGCTCTTCCTGAGCACTCTCAGGAAGTGCAGGCACCGCTGGGCCTGTTTGATGACAGACTTGGTGTTCTCAGTCAAAGAGAGGTCAGCTGAGATAATGGTACCCAGTAGTTTCATGCTGTGGACCATCTCCACACAGTCACCACTAATGAAGTGAAGAGTTTAATGTATGCTGGTGTTTTGAGGTGCTGTTGTTTAATGGCTCTATTTTTCTCATTGCTGGAGTGATTCCTAACATTTTTTTGCCAGCATTTGATTTTGAGTAATGAGTAAATTTAAACATCCCCCAATAATGTTTTCTGTTTGTTTGGTTTTTTTTCCTTCTAGTTACTGACTGTACAAAGTGAAAAGTTAGATGGAGTGCTTAAGCCAGGGGCCCTTCACATTTTGCCAGACAATATGATTGAAAATGGGTCTGAGGAGAGATGTGGAGATTAGGATGGTTAGTTTCTCGATGCATTCGGTAAAATACAGATAAACAACATTCACTTTTATTTCAAGCATACTATCCTATCTTGTTAATTTTCTGTACACTTCGATATTGTATATTGGGAAATTAACACAATTATTCACGTTCATATGTTAATTGTGTAACTGAAGTTTGCATATAATGTATCTATATAAATTTCAAATTCTTGTTTCTTGTTCTCGCATATCAGAAACATCACCAAATCTGCCATGCCCCAGGAAATCCTTCAGTGACTAGAAAATCCCAAAGTGCCATGTAGACTGGGAAACTTCCTTTGGGAAAGGTTGGAATCAGATCAAAACGTCAATTTAAGGGACCCAGCTGAACCTCTTTTCCTGAAGAGGTATGGCATGGAAGATTTTGGTGGCTTTGAAAAGGCTAGTTAAAATTTGAACATGTTTAAAGAAGGTTACAATTACAGGAAAATCTTTAGGGAAGACTTAGCTGAATTAAAAGAAAAACAAAATAAGCATCACAAAAAACAGGACTCACTACTAAATCCCAAGCAGGAACTGGCAGGCATTTACCCATCCCTAGCTGGAGTGGTTAATTTTTTAAGTGATTTTAGTTGGATACCACAGGCCGCGTTGGGCCAACAGGACCCGGGGGACAATTCAAAACCCCCCAGGAATAACAACAGTTGCATAGATGATAATGTTGTTAGCCCAGGCTCAGGGCCAGGGCCAAGTAACAATTCTGGAACCCGAGAAAGCCCTCAAGCGAGAAAAAATGTAATCAAAACACCAAGCCGATCCTATGATCAGACAATAGATAAGCCTCCAAAATACTGTAGCACCGAGATAAAGAAGCCAAAAGTCCTAGATTGCTATGCAAAACATAGTGAGTGCACGGGAGGGGGTCTTCGTATTGGTTGGAGCTGGACCGCACAGAACTAGAATTACATAGAGAATTATACCACACAATTATCCAGGAGCTTGAGGAGGACATAGGCAGAATACAAGATAAGAAAAGTAGCCTAGTGGCGATGCAGGGTACCAACTACTCAAATACACCTGCCACAGAATCAACAGGGGGGTGACAAAGGGGTCAAATATACTATTTCGGGCTAAAACAAAATTTAAGAAAACCTGATCGATACACTGATGGTCAATATCCAATATTAATTAAGGGAACTGAAGGGCATTATATACCGTGGCAAACGCTCAACCTCGCTGGACTGGTGGGCCGACTGCCTGATATCCACAAGGGCACCAACAAGTGAATCAAAGCATTTCAGGAAGAGACTGTGGGCAAACTGCTGGCCCTGGGGGACAATTTAAGCCAAAGGGGCACAGTTTTGTGGGGCCCATGCTACTGAAAATATCCTGCAAACATGCAAGGGAAGATTGCACAACTGCAACTGGGTGAGCTGCAGGAAACAATACCAAGCAAAGTAGCAGGCTGCAGTCATGGCAATAAAGAACACTCAGACAACAAAGGAGCAGTCAGGTGAATCCGCAGCACCTGGCATGGTGGTGGAGGCACAGAATGTCACGCTTCCCCAACCAATGAGGCAACTATCACAGCCAACTTTAGCAGCTCCCCAAGTGCAGCCACCACCAGTGGGCAATGTCTACCAATGACCATGTGACATCCAGCATCCCGGTAATCGCTATCAGAAGCCACACCGATCCCAAGGGGTGAACAGAAGGGGAGGTCACGGTGGTGGCCAACCAGGGGCGTATTGGAGTTGTGGTGAACTTGGACATTTTGCTGATCGGTGCTGTCATCATCGAGGTGGTGGGAATTTGCAGTATAGTCGTGGCCGGTCTCAGCGGGGTGGACCAAAAGGCCCAGAAAAAAACATAGGCAGAGCCCAATTTTGGCCATTGAAAGCTGCCCAGAGAATCCTAGTGGGGAGGGTCCATTCCCAATTTTCATCATGAAGACAGATGAAGATGTGGTTAAAGCATGATACTTATATTGACCTTGTAAAATCACGACGCCATGCGGGTAGAGTTAAAGCCAGGCATCCAACTCCCTCACTGCACTCAATACCCATTGAAACCAGAAGCAAAACAAGGAGTGAGTAGAACAATTGAAGGGTTAATTGAAGCAGGAATATTGGTTGTGACACGCATTGTATGCAATAACCCAATTTTTCCAGTTGTAAATGTGGATAAATTGAAATACAGGTTGGTTCATGATTTGAGATTGGTGAATAACCTAGTCACAGATCTACCAGTAGAAGTGCCAGACCGTCACATGCTACTCACAAACGTGCCACCAGAGACAAGATTTTTCACTGTAATTGATCTGTATTCCGCATTTTTCAGCATGCCAGAGCTACACTAGATGACATTATTTTGATGCAAAAAGAAGCGGATCAGAGCAAGCAGCATCTCTGGAGACAGAGAGGTGCTTCGGTGGGCGAGACAGGGCTCTGGAGATCACACGATGGCCTCCTAGTGGCACCTGTGACGCTATAACTATTAACTATTATGATCTCCGAAGTGCACCTGACTGCTCACTGTGGGAGGTGTTAAAGGAAATAAAGCAACAAGGATACTGGTCACCATACATACAAGGCACGGTAGATGAAGTGTTGAATCAATGTGAAGTGTGTGCTCAAAACAATGTAAGGAAAACAATAACAACACATTCCAGTTCCAGAAGGTCCGTTCACTTAGTGATTGACTATGTTAATATGATAAAATCGGTCCACGAAAAGAGATACATGTTAGTAGTCATTGACAGGTTCAGCAGATGGGTGGAAGCAACTCCATTCAAAGACTTAGGAGCAGGAACGATCACCAAGTTCCTAGTCAGAGAACTCATTCCATGGTTTGGAGTTCCGTCAGAAATTAGTTCCGATAATGGCAAAGCATTTGTGGAAAAAGTAGTCAGATGCATTTTGCAACAGCTAAAGGTTAAGCAGAGGTTTGGAGCTTTATCATCCACAAAGTCAAGGAATGGTTGAGAGAATCAACGGAACCTTAAAATCAAAGCTGAATAAGAAATGTGCTTCTACTAAACTGAACTGGGTTGACGCCTTGCCAATAGCACTAATGAGCTATCGCATGCAAACGAACAGAAGTACGCATCTAACACCGCATGAAATGCTTACTGGCAGACCTATGCTCGCACCACAACTGAGAGGTCCTTATAAAGGACCATTGCTTGAGCAATGGCAGGACGAGCTAAAAGCATATGTGAAACAATTAACTGCTAACCATAGAACCATATATTTGCAGGTAAAAACCCGAGAGGCCAAACAAGACCAGGACCCAGTCCAACCCGTGGTGCCAGGAGACCAGGTTTACGTGAAAGTCTTCCGACGGAAGAGGCACAAGCCCAGACGTGAAGGACCATACGTGGTTGTGAGAGTGACGCCCACAGCCGTCCAGGCGGAAGGGAGCATGACGTGGTACCATCTGAACCACTGCACCAAAGTTCCGAGGACCAAGAAGGACAGTAAAAAGTTGATAGAGAACAATGTCAAAAATGAAAACTGTTGAGTTTTTGGCTAATTTTGTTAGTTGCTTTCATTGTAGGGCTGGCCCCTGCTGTTTTGCCTTAGTTATGTTTTTCTTTCCTAATTACTGTTTTGCCTGAGTTATTGCTTTGCTTGCCTTACTTAAGGTTTTTCCTTAAATATTTTGCTTTTCTAGTTCTGCTTTTAAGTAGTTTTGTCTTGGTTCTTCTTTGCCCTAGTTATTTTGCCTATTTTTGTTTTAGTTATCTACTTATGGTTTCGCCATTAATCGCTTTGCCGCTTTTGTGTAGTTATTTTGTATAATTTTGTCTAGCATTGTTTGAAATATAACTTACTTGATTTTTGTTGAAATTTGATTTATCTTTTGTTTTGAACAAACCAACTGTGGCTGGCCTCCTAATTTTGAGGAGAGTGGCTTTGGCTGGGGTTAGTAGCTTGGGGGGGCCCTTTTCCGACATCACTTGCATGCTTATGAGTTAAGGGTTGAGGTGCACTAATACACTCTGATCACTCGTTTGCAGTGTGTAGTCACTTGCAGTGTGGATAGATAAAGCATGTGTGCTGTGACCTCGTTGGCCCTCCTGCCTAGACCCCACAGTCATAGCCTACTCTCCTCCCTCCCCCTAGGTACACAGCCTATTTTAAAAAAGACATCTTTAAATATTTTTGTATATCTGAACTTTATAGGTGTCTTGAGAAATTTTATAAATATTGTTACAATAAACTGGTTAATCTCTTGCCTTCCAACAGCTTCTGGATTTCTTAATTATTACTTATATTTTTCAATAAAGTATTCTTGTGAACTTAACTACATCTCCACATATTTACAACTTGTGTGGTTTTTGCTAACGAAAGGGTATTTCCCACACTATTTTCCTCGGGTATCATGCCCTAGGTGGCGTAGTTGGTACTACAATGTATTGAGGCCCCTCGTGGCCTGGTCACATGTGGAATTACGAAAGGAGAGAAGTGGGGAATGGAGGCATGTCAGGTTAACCTAAGCACACCAGATCAACTCAAAGTAGAAATGAGGTTAGGAAAAATCATAAATCCGAACTATGAATATAGGGCGTACAGCCGATTAGAAAACGAGACAAATACCAAGGTCACTAATCTGTTAAAAAGGAACAGTCAGACCGTACTCTTACTACCCTTGCCCTTCTCATCTCTGCTATAGAAGGCGAAGTAATAGATCTATTAGACTTGCCCTCCCACCACAAAACATTACAGGAAATGTGATAATAGGATCTCCTGCATTATGTGGGTGGTCAAATGCTTTAGACTCAAAGGGGGAATCATGGGACTCATGGAACTGCAGTGTCACGGTTATGTTTGAAGATTAAGGATGGGCAGTTGAAATTAAGTCCCAAGTGTATCGACCCCACCTCCAACACTCGCTCGATTTAGTTACTGTAGCTAAAGGAGGAGAGAGTAAGAAAAGACTCTATCCATGGGTCATCGTAACAGCTCCGCGGCCAGCTGTTCACCCACGTTCAGCTAGAAAAAGTAATGAGACACACCGAAACAATATAACAAGTAATGATGATCTCTGTCCCAAATGTTGATCCCATTCCCGATGAGACAGCTACTGCTAATTCCACAGTAAAACTTGATGGAACAAAAACTCCTGCAACCACAGTCACGACTAAAACAGTTGTTACTACAGCAAGAATAGTTACCACTGCCCCTGTAGTAACGAGACCAACAGTCAAAATTGTTGCGTTACAAGAGGCCACTCCAACCCCAGAAGAGACGAATAGGGAAGAGTTATATGATTACAGCCAGGAGGATGATTATGGTAATCTGGATCAACTGTTTGAGCGAAAGGAGCAGTGGGATGCCCCTCAGCCTAGACTTAAAAATGTGCGTGGTAACACAGGGGATCTTTGGGAGACCGCTAACCTAAATGAGAGGTATAAGTGGGTGATTCACCGAAGATAATGACAAGTAATGAATGCCTAGTGTGCTCCGAATCACCTGGTACAATTCCTACAGTGATCCCAGAAAAACACATTTGAGGAGTGTTCACGATACCAACGACAACAATGTGTTGAGGGAAAGTTTATACATCAGGAAGGCTCAAATTTTCTCTTTAGAAATCCAGTTTGTGGCATCCGGTGCCGACGTCTATATGGTTCCAGGCGAAACCATGATTATTGGGATAAATGCCCGCCAGTGTAGGTTTAAGGAACAATATAAAGAGTTCAGCGCACTCACATCACAGAATGAGCCACCAAGTTGATTACCTACGGAACTATGAGCGTTTTGCCAGTGGGGGGTTTATCAATGACTCGCAAGGCATATCAGTAGGGAACACAACAGTTAACACCCAGGTGATGTTACAATTATCTTGGTTCCCAGAGTCACAGTTGCAACCACAATTTATTACTCAGACTGAATGGTTTGAAAATCCAATATCCTTAGACCAGGACTATGAGGCTGTAAATATGATCCGCCCAATTCTGAATTTGTTGAGTGAACAGTAATGCAGTAGCAGACAGCTTTTGGATGTGTGGAAATGATGTGCTGCGCAACAGTGTTCCAGCAAGATGGATAGGATTGTGCGCTTTGGTTAGACTACAGATTCCAATGGTGGTGGCATATGAAGGAGTAAACGAGATAATAAATCAAGGAAGGTAGTCAGAGCAGCCGCGAAGGTCAAAGCGTGAGTTTAAGTTGGACGAGGGAATACAGCTGGACGCGACAGGGCTACCAACAGGGATTCCCGATGAGTTTAAGGCACAACATGAGGTGGTTGCAGGACTTGAATCCATACCGCCCTGGATTACTGTTAACAAAAATGTGGCCTGGATAAATTATATTTACTATAACCAGCAAAGGTATATTAACTATAGAAGTGAATTGTTCACGGCGTTGGGGGAACAGCTACAAGCAACTACTACAGTGGCATGGCAAAACCGACAGGTATTGGAGTGGTTGACAGCAGAGTGGGGAGGTGTATGTCAAATGTTCGGAAAGTATTGTTGTACTTATATTCCAAACAACACGAATGCTGATGGATCATTCATGACACAGCCATGAAAAGGTTGCATAAACTGAAACTAGAGCTGAAGGAAAATGCTGGTTGGGGAGGTAGCCTGTCTTTGGGCTGGTAAGACCAAATTTTAGGAAAATGGGGAGCCCCTTTGGCTAAGGCAGCCATGAGTGCTGCCATAGTTTTAATTCTGATTTTCCTTTTGACCTGTTGCATCGTTCCCATCCTGAGGAGACAGACAGACATGAAAATGGGCCTGCCGGGAGCTCAGATGGCAAACGTACTGGTAAACCGACAACCGACTCATATGCGCCCAGTGGTTCAAGGACTGCTGGGGGACGTTGCTTTGTTTCCAGTACTTGATTATATGGACGACGATGACGATCCTGAAGACGACTCGGAGGTAGAGGAGAAGCTCTGAGTGTGGTGAGAAAAAGGGACACTGCCTCAAGGGAACTATGTCAGAAGAAGAGGAGTCCGACAGGGGGGACTGGGACGACGATTCCTGGACCGCATGGATGGAGCTGTCACGCTCTGTCTTTGACTCTGTCTCTGCTCTGCCACTCGCACCTCATCTGCCTGTATTCACTGCACCTGTCGTCGCTAATTGCTCCATCCACTATTTAAGCCGGCCCCACGCTGGAGCCAGTTGCCAGATTGTTCTCAAGTCTTTCCAGCGTTTGCCTGCCTGCCTGCCCGGTTCCGACCCTGCCTGTCCCCGACCTTCCTGCTCTGCTTGCTTCCCGGACCTACGACCCGTTCTTCGCCTCCAACCACGAGTTTCGCCCGCGCGCCTCTGGACTGCCTCTTCGCTGCCGACCTCCTCGCCAATTCCCAGACTCTCCGCTGCCTGCTCCCCAACGGCGCCTCTGCCTCCACGGACTGCTTCCCCGGCTTGGACCCATCTGCCTGCCCCCGGTTCCTCCACTGCCTGTTCCCTGTCGGCGCCTCAGCAACCTTGGCTCCAGCCACCGGTTGCGGTCACCGCTCCCGGACCAGCGCTCAGACCGTAAGACAGACTCTGCCTCCTGTCTGCTTGCTTTTCCCGAACTTTTTGTGTGGGTGAGTTTCCGCGTCCACTCACTACCGCGAGCCCCGAGCTCCCTCTACTGTCTGGACACCTGTACTGCAGTCTACACATTAAAACTTCCTACAAACTCTCCCAGGTTGTCTGTGTTCTGCGTTTGGGTCCAACTGCCCCCATCACAGGAGCTCCACTACATACATTGAATAATGCACCTTTAAGTCAGTGCTGTCACAAGACTATTGTAACTAATTATTTCTTTTATTGTTATTGATAACTCACTTGCATAACAATAAGTACATACATATGCAAATGTAATCATGCACGGTTATCACATCCTTGCTGCAAATAATAATGTTAATCCGATGTGATGTGTTGTAGTTCTCATGTACTCTAATTACATTATAATTACATTATAATGAATGTTATCTTTGTCATAGTACTCATACAAATATCCAGAATATCATATCAGGACATGTGTTATGTTATCCATTGTTCATGTTCAACGCATGTAGTTCAAATCACTATAGTGAATTCAGGGGGGATATGTGGAAGAATTAAATGTTCTTGTTGACAGGATGTGCGAGGAGTGCTTGCCAGATCACCACGACCTAGCCGAGAAAAGACCATAGGATGTTTTTACAACCTTTGTTCCAGATACATATCTGTTCCCTGAATCCCCAATACACACAGTAGTACAGATGTTTTGCAACATGTCACTGACCTCAATTCAAGTAAATTGGGTAATAGGTGCTCCTCCTTCAGGAGTGGGAGAACTAATAAGTTTGGTAAACAAGATGAAACCAAGCCAACACGCTCACACACATAGCCTGTCCCTTGTATAAAAGGCAATTCATGCTCTGTAACGTTGGAGGATATATCTCCGATATCCCCCCCGGCCCCCACCCAACCGGGTGACCGGACAGCCCACCCCGGCCAAGGCGACCCGCCCGGGGAACCAGGCAAGGCCCCGATGGGTAGGCACCGGTGAATGCCTGTGGTGCTGCTAAGCATGGGGCGATGGCACACGCCACGTAAGGACCAAGCAGACCACAGCAGGGGGAGACCAGGGGGAGACCAGCCCCACTGCCCACCCAGGAAGAGGTGAGGAGGCCGCGAGCCCCACACAACAGCCGGCAGGCCAGCAAAGGCTGCCTGGGAGCAGAGACACGGCAGCCCGGTCATGGCACCCCACAGGAGACAGAGCTATGGCACGAGGCCCACAAGTCTCCAGGCAACTGACAGATCACCACGGGAACCGCAGATGGGCAGCCCCAAGTGCCAGCCGTCTGTGAGGGAGCGGGCCCCCCAAGCCGAGCCAAGATGTTAATTGATTTTTACGGGCAGCATATATTATCTCCCACGATATATATTCTGCCAGGAGGTTCAGCCAGCCAGGAATGTTTAGAGAGTGTTTATTTTTCCAATTAACTAGAATTGTTTTCTTGGCGATGGCAAGAGCTATGAGAACAGATTCGGATTGGTTTGGTGAGGAGGTTGTTGTCAGATCGCCAATAAGGCAAAGGTTAGTAGGAGAGACTGGGATTCTACAGTCCAAAATGGAGGAGATTTTCCTTGTTACTGTTGACCAAAAGTGCTGCACAGGGGAACAGAGCCAGAGAGTGTGGAAATAAGTGTGGGGGTCTGTCTGGGTACACTGGGCACGTATACCGGTGTTAGAGAAACCCATTGTATGCATCTTGTGTTGGGTGCAGTGCTGTGAACTGAATCAGTTGTAGGTATGTACGTTTGGTCATTTCAAATATATTTCGGCAAATCTGTGTCCAGAAGTGGAGGTCGGCAGACGGACAGATCTGATTCCCATTTTGAGATTGATAGATAATTGGTGCTAGAGATTAACTTGTAAATTTGAGAAAGGTTTTTCTTCTTTTCTGGGGCAAACTTTGTGATCAAACTGACAAATTCTGAGGGCTAGGTGGTATTCTGGAATGCTGGAATTTTTTTAAATTGTCTTTATCACCTGTAAGTACTGGAGAAAGTTTCCATTTTTTATTTCAAAGATTTCAAATAAATCTTTGTGTTTCAAAAGTGAGTTATTCTGGACAAAGTGATGGAGGTGAGTGATTCCTTTCTGTTCCCAGGTGCTTAGATGCAGGGGAACTTTGTTATTTGCAAAATCTGGGTTGTGCCAGATCAGGGAGAACATGCATGGTTCCAACTGGGAACCTGTAGACTCTAGAGTTTCCCACCAGGCAGACAGCGTGCAGCCAATCATAGGGTTTTTGAAGCAGTTATGCCTCATATTAATGAAGGGGAGAGTAGAGATTTTGATGTTGCAACAGTCTACCTGTTCAAGTTCTAGCCAGGGGTTGCAATCTGTGTTTTATTTCAACCATTTAATTATATATTGCAGTTGATTCACCAGGTAGTCGTTTCTGAAATTAGGTGCATCCAAGCCACCTTCCAATTTATTTTTTTTTGAACGGTGGATAGGCTAATTTTTGTTTTTTTATTCTTTGAATAAAATTTAGTAATAGCGGAGTCTAGTTTAAGGAACCACTTTGCTGTGGGCTTGAAAGGAATCGTGGAAAATAAGTAGTTGACCCGTGGTAAAATTTTCATTTTAACAGCAGCTATGCGGCCCATAAGGGAGATGGGAAGATTGTTCCAACGTGCCAGATCACCGCAAATTTTCTCCAGGAGTGGATCAAAGTTTAGGTGGCCTAGTTTTGATAGATTTGATGAGATATTAGTAGCCAGATATTTAATGTTGCCAATGAAGAAGGGAGGTTGGGTGTTTTGGACTGCAGGATTCCAGGCATTCACTGTTATTGGTAGTATTGTTGATTTAGACCAGTTAATCGAGTAATCCGAGAGGGCAGAGAAGTTAGAAATACAGTTATATGCCTCCTGTAATGATCTTTGAGGTTGTAGCAAGTAGAGCAAAACATTGTCAGCATATAAATTCATTTTGTGTTCCGACTCAGTAGAGTGGATACCTTTGATGTTGGTGTTCTGACATATTGCCAAAGCCAGTGGTTCAATGAATATAGCAAATAGTGGGGGGGGCATCTTTGTCTGGTTCCCCTTTGGAGAGTAAAGTCAAATTTGAGTGGCCAAGAGGAAGGCCCAGTTAACTCTGTCGAACGCTTTTTCAGCATCGAGAGAGACAACAATTCCTTTGGTGTAATTTCGCTGTAAAGTACTGATCAAATTAAGGAGTCTTCTTATGTTGTTTGTCGAATGACGGCTTTAGATGAAGCCTGTTTGGTCATTGAGGATTATAGATGGAGTTATGGACTCCTGTCTAAAGGCAAGTGCTTTAGAAAGGATTTTGATATTGGTATTAATCAATGATAGAGGGTGGTAGCAAGAGGGTAGTGTTGGGTTTTTATCAGGTTTAAGGATTAATTTTATTGTGGGTGTGTTGTTTTGGGCTCTGATGCAACCTCTTTCTCTAATCTCTGTCACTGTCCTGAAGAATAGAGGTGCCAGCATTGACCAGAAATGTTTGAGGAACTTGGCGGGGAAGCCATCCGGACCAGAAGCCTTGCCCACAGACATGCTTTCTAAGCCAGTGGAAAGTTCACTGATGGTCAGTGGCAAGTCCAGGAGGTTTCTTTCTTCAGTCAGTTGACCGGGGCTGCCGGTCCGGCGTTATGCTACGGCTAAAGAAACAACCACACAAGCCACCTCTACCGAGCCTGTTTCTTTCCAACGCCAGATCCCTGGTATATAAAACGGACGAACTGGAATTACAACTCGCTGTAAACCGCTATGTTCGTGACTGCTGTGTGATGATTATCACTGAGACCTGGCTTCACCCAGGAATCCCCGATGCTAGCCTGCAGCTAGCAGGCCGCACTCTGCTCTGCAGGGACAGGACTGTGGACTCCGGTAAGAGCAGAGGAGGGGGTCTCTGTATTTACGTGCATGACAACTGGTGTAACAACGCGACAATCATCGATCGACACTGCTCCCCAGACGTCGAGTACATGTCTGTGAGATGCCGGCCCTTTTTTCTACCTAGAGAGCTCACTGAACAACCCACGGCTGTTTACATCCCACCAGATGCCAGTGTAAACACAGCGCTTTCTCTCCTGCTGAATACCATCAACGAACATCAGCGGGCCCACCCTGATGGTGTTCACATTATTGCAGGAGACTTTAATAAGGCCAATCTGAAGACTGTGCTGCCAAAGTTCTATCAGCATGTTAAATGCTCTACCAGGGGAGAGAACACTCTGGATCACGTCTACACCAACATTAAGCACGCATACAGAGCCACACCTCTCCCCCACCTCGGACAGTCAGACCATCTATCCCTCCTGCTCTCTCCAGCTTACACCCCCCTCAGACGCAGAGCCAGACCACCATAAGAACAATCACAACCTGGCCTGCCAATTCACTTTCACAACTCCAGGACTGCTTTGACCGGACAGAGTGGGACTTATTTGAACATCAGGAGCTGGAAACTTTCACAGGAACGGTACTGGACTACA
>CAAKHG010009493.1:3196-15934 GCA_901007715.1 Dactylopterus volitans
GTCACAGTACTTACAGCTAACTCCAGACTGTCTTTGATCATCCTGGAGCTGATCACTGGCTGAGTCTTTTCCATGCTGGCTATTCTTCCATCCATTCCAATGGTAGTCTTTTGCTTTTCTTCCACGTCTTTCTGGTTTTGCTTTCCATTTTAAAGCTTTGGAGCTCATTTTAGCCGCGCAGCCTATCATTTTCCAACCACCTTTTATACCTTTTTGCCCTTTCCAATCAACATTTTCATCAAAGTACACTTTTCCTCTGAACAATGTCTGGAACGACCCATTTTTCTCAGGTTTTTAGAGAGAAATACATGTACAACATGTGCCGGCATCACACTTGAATAAGGGCTACCTGACTGACACCTGTTTTTTTACAGAATTAGTGACCTCGCTAATTGAACTGCACACTGCTATTGTTTTGAACATGCCCCTTTCAGTTAATTGCACAGGCTCAGGAGCATGCATATCATGAATGTTGGGTCTCTTGGTTTTCTACGACTCTACTGCACCCACTGGTAAATTATTTGCCATGTAGTAATATAATTTCTTCCGAAAACAATGACTGATCTGGTTAGTTATGTTGGACTGTTATTATTTTGAACACAACTGTATATTGTACTGGGCCATGGTGGCAGCAGACCCAGCGGAGTAGTCCAGACCGCTTTCTCCCCAGCACATTCCTCAGGCTACCCCGTGGGGAGCCCAAGGCGTTCCCAAGCCAGATGAGCCATGCATCCTCTGGAGCATGTCCTGGGTTAACCCTGAGGCCTCCTGCCAGTTGGATGTGCCTAAAACACCTCTAAAGGGACGAGTCCAGGGGGCATCCTGATCAGGTGCCCAAATCACCTAAACCGACTCCTTTCGATACAGAGAGCAGCGGTTCTACTCTAAGTTCCAAGGATGTCTGAGATCTTCAATCTACCTCGAAGGTTTAGCCTACCCACCATTCAGAGGAAGCTTATTTTGCCATCTGCAATCTCATTCTTCCGGTCATTACCAAGAGCTCCTGACCATTAGTGAGAGTTGGAATGTAAACTTACTGGTAAAACAAGAGCTTTGCCTTCCGGCTTAGCTCAATTTTCGCCTTGATTGACCTTGCATGGTGCCTGCATTACTAACAATACCGCACCGATTCAGCCTGTCCAATTCAAGCGCCTTGTTCCCTTCACTCTTGAGCAGGACCCCAAGATACTTCCAACTCCTCCACCTGGGGCAGCAACAGAGCAGAGAAACGTGGCATCAGACATCCCGACTGCTTCACTATCAGCCACAATCTGCCTTTGTAATTGCTTAAGATCAGCATCTGAGGGAGCCAACATGATCGCAGAGGAGCAGTCTTGAGTTTACCAAACAACATATTGCCCTCAACCAGCTGCACCTGAAGATCACAAAATCACGAATACAATTGGTGATTAAGAGCAGCCCTGGCGGAGGCCAACTCTCACTAGGAATGAATTTGAACATACATGCAAAGGTAAAGAGTTGGTCCACTGTTCCACAGGCGGGATGAAATCAACCTTGTTTCTCCTGAATCCAGAGTGGGACAGTCAGTCTCTTTATCCAGCTTTCCCCCAGAGGCTGAGAATCATAATCCTCCTGTAGTTGGAGCCCTCACTCCCTTAAAAATGGGAACCACCACCTCTGCTTGATGGCCTCCCTTCCCTGCCGGTGTTCACCGTAAGGTTCTCAGGTTGCCACCGAGAACGACTCTCTGACCACAGACTTAAATGGCCACTTTCACAATGGAGGCTTTGAACATGGACCATTCAGATTCCAAATCCATAGCTTTCCCAAGGATAGATGAGAAGCTGATCTGGAGGTGGGAGTTGAAGACCCTGCAGACATTCTCAGCTCACCCTCACAATCCCTTTGGGTTTACCAGGTTCTGTCAAGAAAATGCCTCCTGCCACCTGATCCAAAGATGGATGGATGTTTATTAGCTTCAGGGAAATGATATAATGATATATGTATACTATGCAAAGAGCCAATGGGTATCGGTCATCTCACCACAGCATTGCCCATAACATGCAAGCAAGCAGTGTTAGCAGTGCTAAGAATATAACCACTAACCACTCCCTCTGCAACAACACCATGCAGAGACTCTGAAACAGCTTTTGACATGGAACATTGTTAGAAAGTTGCTGCAAATACAAAACCTCCCCATCGCCAGCGGCAACTGAAACGCAGCGACTGGTGAAGGTCAAGCAAACTGCCACCGCAACCGACACCTCAGCCCGACCATGAATGTAAATCTACAAACTGTCGTCCCTCAGAAGCTGGACACGTTTTCAGTGGTTTCGCAGTGAAGGGCAAGCTCCAAAGAAATATGAATAAACAGTCAAATTATTAAATGAATCTAATATATTAGAAATAACTAAATTAGCTTGTATTCAGCAACTCTCTTGCGCAATGTGCTGTCAGCCCGAAATGCCCCTTTCTTTGTAAAACAATTTGTAAATTTTAAATTCTTAATTATCTGAATACCAACTGTTAAAATTGATATGTTCGTAACAATCATAGTTATTCTCGATAACTGGTTTATACAGAAGTTAACTCGCTCCAAACAACATTAGTAGTATGTCATGGTAAAAGGGCGTCATCATCTTGTTTATATATAAATTTTCTTTGTGTGTGTAATGCATCATGTACATAGATGGATAGATTAGGATAGAGCTGGATTGGGATAGATATGGGTTGACGGATAGCTGCAGTGTGTGTATTTACTGTAAATATAAGCATCAGTGCACGTAAAGAAGACTTTGACCCTTAAACGATGATTTTCTGCTCGCTTCACCTTGTGAAAAGTGAAATTGTTTGCGTTTACTGTCAATCCTAGTTCTTTCAAAGAAATGGTATCGTCAGGTCAGACATTCTGAATCGGCCTAGAAAAATAGCAGTCAGAGACTTAATGTATAGTTTGTCCTGATGTGTGTGTGTTTTTCAGAATGCTTTTACGACCAGGACGAAAGGACGGATGAGGAGGCTGAGCCAACCTTCTCTGAAGATGAGGCCGTCACTCAGAAAGGATTGAGGCGATCGCAGAGTGTCAAGATCTCACGATCCAGAGTCCGCAAAGATGTAAGTGCCGCATTTTTGGAAGCTCTCTACTCGGGGAGCAGAAAACATTTGGAAGCAGAAGGACTCTCTGCCAGGGCCCGGGCAGTTTGTCCTGAGAGAAAAATCTCCAGACATGCCCCAAATTTAATGGTTTATTCCCCCAAGTTTCATCAAAAACAACCTGCAAAGGTGGTTTGTTTTTTTATGCGCAATCCTGTCGACGGATTGGCTCTAAAATTTTAAATGGTTCTTCCCTCATATACAACACCAGACTGTAAAGTTCAGTGTAATTCAGCGCAGTAGATCCTGCATAATCCCACTTACAAACATACATATAGCTAATACAGTTGACAGTATTTATCTCTCTGGAAATTTGCAGAAAAAGAGAGAGAGACCATGAAACTCGAATACGACTACAAAAAGAAAAATCATCTATGAGAAATGAATGAAGGTTTTGACATAATGAGACATTTGCTCTTCTGCAGCTCATCTGCGTTATCGTGTCTGATTTGTGCTATGTTCTCACCAGACACGCTACGGATCCTTGAAGATTAAAGGCAAGAAGAGACCAGCGCTGAGCTCCGTTAACTATGCGATGTAGAAGGCTCCTGCTGCCACTCTCACAGACACACATGAGACAGCAGGCGAATGCTTATTGTCAGCCTGAATTCTGACTCTGCTGAATTCCTTTATCTCTTTTGTCGTGATCTGTCTGCTGATATATTTATGGCCTGATGCATTCAAAACCAGTGACTCCTAGGAGATTTTACTTCTACATGTCTTTTGACGTTTGTCTTTGGTCCATGATGTGCATCTTTTGTTTGTTTTTTTGGCATGTTTGTTTTCATATTGTTTCGATTTGTTCATCAATTTTCATTAGAGTTATAGTTAGGTGTTATGGTATACACACGTGTGGTCTTTTAGATTTTGGATACATTTGTCTTTGTCCTTCATACACGTTTTTTTTTTTTGTGCCACTCTCTAGTCAGGCGTCCTCTATGAAGGGTTTATGAGCTGTAACAAAGGTAGTGAATCGCTAACACTTGAAAGATCCGCTGTGAAGCATTGAGGAACTGGTTTTGTGTGTTGCCGGCTTGTGGGTCCCTTTTTTAGTTGAGGTGCTTCTAACCAATTACTTTATAAAATATCAGTTCTCTTAATGTGTTTTTTGGCAACACTATTTACCGAACATCCAGTCAGCAGACCAGCGGTGTCTAGTGTGGAAAGATGGGTGTCTAGAATAGAACGTCATGTGGTCATACACGACTGCGAGTTCATGCTCGTGTTGCCCTTTCTGCTGGATGTGTAAAACCACCCCTCATTAACAGGTTCACCAATCCAGCTTTATAAGGACCTTATATGACCATTTTTTAAGTCTACCCACAGACTTGAAAACCAGCCAAAGAGATTTTTATCAGTCTGGCAACCTGGCAAAAGTGATTTTTATGCCTCTGCAGGCGACAGTTGTGGACTCGAGGCGTCGTGCCTGCGGATCGTCTCTGTCCATCCTTACATCTGTATGTCTGTTCCCTTTTTCTGAAAGTGATATTCCAGGAACACATGAGGGGACAAATTCCGCACAAACATCAGCGCAACATAAAGCATTTATTTTAGCAGGAGGCATGCGCTGATTCTGATTTATGAGGAGAAGCCTTCAAATTGGGAACAAATTGATGAAGTGATTAGATTTTGGTGGTCAGATGTTAAAGGGCAATGTCAGTGCCGCTGTTTTTGAAGGCGATGTCTTTGACATTCATTCACAGTCTTCGTAAATAGTTTATGGACAGAAAAAAAGGACGTAAACTGCAACTAGACCGGTTGGCAGAGGCATAAAAGCACAGCGCGGTAGTTCCAGTCTATCAAAGAGGAACCTTGGCCTTCGCAGAGGCATGCGAAAGTAACCAGGGTCCAAATCTGTTTATCGGTCGCGGTCTTTCCACTGAGCCAGCATGCACAATAAGAGGGCCCCGGCCCACCTCAGTGAAACAAGACCACAGTTGGCGTCATTAATAAAAACCTGTGTTTGACATGCCAAAGCAGTCGCTGTACAAAAGGGGGTCTGGTAACCCAATGACAAGTTCCTGCATGACACTAACAGCACTGACTTGAACATTTTGAACTTAAGTAAAGAGCGGAGTCGAGGGGGGGGGGGGCGGCGGACGCTGGATCAATCTTAACACCGGCAGATCAGGACCATCTTTTGTTTGTGCCAGCGGGAGACAGTGAACAAAGGGAAGAGAAAACCAAATAATAAGAAACCGAGAGATTCCTCCAGGTGTGTGTGTGTGTGATGGTGTGTGTGTCAGTCCTCCCGAGGGTCAGAAATGGTCCATTTATGACTATACCCCATTTACCTGATTTTAATCCTGTACTTTTATGTGACAGTGTGTCTTGATCACACCTTTGGTTGTAAATTTCTATCTGTATTTCTCTGTGTCAGTGAGGATTGGCTTTTTTACATTTAATGTTCTGGTATGCTTTTTTTTTTTATTATTATTTTATTGTAACCACCTATTTTTGCACATATAACTCCTTCCTTTTTAACTGAGGTTGCTGCTTGTAATCTAATTTTCTCATGGACAGTGATTTTTCTTGGATCCATTATTATTGATCATGGATGCTGCAGTTACATTGATGGTCAGATGACATGTGAAACGGGCTTGATGTTGTCCTCTGGTCCTCCAGTCACTGCTTGAACCTGTTTTTGTGCCCCCGATTCAACCAATTAGAAGCTAAATAAAGGAAATGGTGACAAATTAAAGGTCAAATGTGATGAAAGTGCTTTCTTCCACAATGAAAGCGCTTCGTCCCACAGGAGCCTGATTAGTTAAAACGTGATAATTATCTGAATCATGCCATAGATCTACCACCTAAGCTTTTGCTGTGACATGTTGAGCACAGATAGTTAGGTAATTGGTTAATTATTAACCTCAAGGCTTGTTCAGGGTTTTTTTTTTATCATTTCTTATCATGCTAGTTGGGGTCTGTGCAAATATTTGGCTCCGTAGGTTTCCAGCGTGAATATGAGCACGTCAGAGCAACAGTCATGTCTGCACAGACGCTTCCCGTCTTTGTAGAACCAACAGAACCTTGCATGTTCTTGCTTGTCTGCGGTCTCCACCAGCCAAACACCAAACGGTGGTCTACCTCAGACATCTAGCACACACGTGAAAATTTAAGAGGAAGTCTTAAGATCGGTTCTTGTGTCTTAGACCGACGCGACTCCACCATCATGTGTTAATGCCTGAGGGACGCATGAAGGTTCCCCAAAATCTATGACCAAGGCCCCGTTTTTGACAACTTAGGATAGCTGCCCATGTAGAAATGTGTTACAGCCAGAACCGTGTACACAGCCACGTCACACGATCACGGTGCATGAAGTTGTAAAGAACTTAAATGTTGACCTCCTGTTCATTTGTCACTCACCTGCATCGCCTGCAGGGAACCACCGTGGCTTTTACCAGAGCTCAATATCGAAGCAGATGTTTTCATGTCATGATGTCCATTTCATGCACGTTACTAATGATACCAAAGCTTCATGCACTTACCCAGAGTTGTCGGGCTGGGCTTGATGTTCAGGGGAAAACGGCTGGTTTTGTGGATTACTGGATTTTAAATGCAATAAAAATGGAGTTGCCCGATTACGGTGCGGGCAACGAATAAAGAGTGTGTCTGTGTCGCGTTCCATCGTCGCTCCCTGTGCGAAGCCGCTTTATTAGGTACACCTGTTCGGCCGCTCGTTCATGTAAATGTGCAATCAGCCAGTCGCATTGTAGCAGCTTAGTGCATTTGGGCATATGGACATGGTCGAGACGATATGTTGAAGTTCAACCCGAGCGCCAGAATGGAGAAGCAAGGTGATTTAAGTGACGGAACGTGGCATGGTTGTTGGTGCCGGACGGGCTGGTCTTGAGTATTTCAGCAACTGCTGATCTCCTGGGGTTTCCCCACACACAAGCATCTGTAATGTTTACAGAGGATGGTCCCAGACGGAGAAGATATCCAGTGAGCAGCGGTTCTCCGGGAGAAGGACAACAGTCACTCAATGAACCACTCGTTACAACCGAGCCCTGTAGAAGAGCATCTCTGAGCCCACATCATCCCCAAGCTTGAAGCAGATGGGCCACAGCAGCGGTAGACCACACCGGGTGCTTCTCTCCAGCGAAAAAAACAAAATGAGTCTTTATTTTTGCAGCAAAACCTGAATGGTTGCATGAAACCCCATAAAAGCATGGCTCCACCAGCCGTGTCTCAACGGTTCAGGCTGGAGGTGCTGGTGTAATGGTTGAAGGGGATATTTTCTTAGCACTAATGGAGTATTGTTTAAACCTCACTGCCCACCTAAGTATTGTTGCTGACCATGTCCATTCCTTGATGACCACAGCGTAACCAACTAATTCCGGCAGGTCACGCACTTCGGCGCAAAGCTCAATTTATCCGAAACTGCTTTCTTGAACATGACAGTGAGTCCAGGGTACTCAAATGGCCTCCAAAGTCACCAGATGTTGGAGCAGGAGATTCACATCATGGATGCACAGCAGACAAATCTGCAGCAACTGCTCAGTATGGACCAAAATCTGAGGAATGTTTCCAGCAACTTGATGAATCCGTGCCATGAAGAATTAAGACAGCGACTCCTTTTTTTTTGTGCCTTTCATGGTATATTGTCAAATTTACAGTTGACTTTTACATTTAAAAGTGCCTCCCTGCCAGTCACGAGAGCCACTGTTTCATAGAAATAGAGAAATAAAGCAACCTTTTGGCACAATGGCAGGTCTATAATGTACAGCATATGATCCTAAAGCCTGCAACTATATTTCCAAATTAGCATATTGAGATGGACACATCTCAAAGTGAATGGTTAGTTTTTTTAAAGGACATTACTCACTGTTGCTTTGGAGAATGCCTGTATAGAAACAGAATTGCTGGTAGATGTGAAGATTGTCTGCCACAGAGTTAAGAATTGTCTAACTGTGTGTTGGGCAGGTTTGCGGTAGATGTCATAAATGTTTAAACTTTGTGTTAGAGCACCCCCTGGTGGACAATATACGCAATAATGTACACAAAGCTCCAGTGTTGCTTGGCCACCAGCTAGCTCTGGGTTTGTGTTAACTGCTTCTGACCTATGCTGGGATTTGACATCACTTCCTACTTCAAACTACAGCTTATTTCTTTATTTTCATATCAGAAGTATAAAGGATTTGTGCAAAGTTTCATGCAGATAGCACTGATCACCTAACAATAGGTTGAGAAAATGTCTTCAGCGTACTACTTGATTTATGTCACTTTGAACAATAGTTGTCAAGATATGCAACACTTCCTGTCTCGACTGCCACTGATTTGCCTGCTGCTAAGAAGAAGCCTCTTCTTGATAACCTCTATCATGAAAATTGGTTTGACGGTATTTCATCATGAGGGTCTGTAGATTCTATGGGGAGGGGTTCAAAAAAGTCAATGTCAATATCTGTGATATTTTAATTAAAAAAAAAATATGGTAGAAGTGGGCGGTGCATCGAGGGCACATTTCATGACCCAAAAATTTCACATGTCCAACAACAGGTGGTGCTGTTGTCATGGTGAATACGTTTGGGTCAGTAACTTCCACATAGTACATCGCATATCTGATGTGAGCACCTTTAGTCTTCTACACCAGTTCTAAAAGTTTCACTTACACCACTTTTACAGTTATAGATTTACAACGCTGCCTCGCAAAGCCTGCCACCTGCTGGTGCTTTGGCGAAGTGTTTTGCACTCATGTTTAGTGCAGCTGTGGCAACACCTGGATAAGATTTCATGTTAAAATGCCTGGCAGTTGTGGGCCCGTAAAAAACAAAAGCGCCGTGGGTCTATTGGTGGCTAATAGAAGTGATCATTGTCAAGGTATTCCACACTTCCTGTTTGGACTGCCATCAACAGCTGAGATTTGGATTTACAGCTGTGGAGAAGTTGGGGAAAAAAAGAAAACTGAATTGGCCCGTGTCATGTAGAGTGCGCATTTTAGTTGCTTTTTTTTTTTTTTGCACGGTGCTACGTTGAAATAAATGATTGAACGAATTTACCTTGATAGTAGTGCCGCCTGCTGGTGGACACTGTTGCTGTTGGAGATGCGTGCACCCTTTGTTTTAACTTGACTGTAAAGGGTTAGGGTTTAGGCTGCAGCACCGCTTTTACCGACTAAGGAATCAAAAAGAACACAAATCAATTTATTAGGGGTTTGGAGCCTCGATAAGAAAATGAGAAACAAACTGATGAGATCTTAAAGGGAATCAGATGTAGGAAAATAGCTCAATCAATCAGCACCGGCCATCTCCGCTATCGCGTTGAAAAACAAATGTCACATCTATGGATTACCCCTTCAAGCATCGTCCTCACGCTGAGTAGAAGTGCTCAGGGTCCCGGCTGTCTGGAATCCGTTCATCTGAATCTGCTTAATCAGCACCAAGATTCTTACTCGTTGTGTTGTCAGCTCACATCGGCCTCAGAGGACGGCGGCGCGCGCTCGGGCTTCTACATGTAGGATGTTTGCTGCATCCTGCAGTTTCTGATGGTGTTGTCCATGCTGAGGGTGGTTGAGACCGCCAACTCTGACCCTTGTCGCCTGTGGTCCCTTCTCTCCTCCCAGAGGTCCACTCTCCTTTTTCTGTGCATATTCTCATTCGTCCAGGTTGCAGGTATCTCTTGGAGAATGAGTCAGGTCATCTGGGTTTGTGTCTGGAAGGCGTTTCGCACCTCATCCAAGCGGGCTTCGTCGGTTCGTGCTTTTCTGAAGGCTCCAGCTGGATGGTCTGGGAACAGACGCTCTCTTTCATGATGGGCCTCAACGCATTTCGCTGAGCGGCCGGCGGCCTGCTGCTGTCCAGCTGAGTCGCCTGCCTCGAGGTAACATTTGCAGGCGCCCTTGTAAAGAGGAGCAGACCTGCGAGTCTGGAGCCCATTGTTGGCCATCCTGCATGCAGCTGACACGTGCAAAAGCAGCACAAGTGCCTTGAGGTAAAAAGGGGGAAAACTCCAGGTATTCTTAGCTGTGGCAGGACATCCTTGTTTTATATGTGATCCAGGTGACGCTCAGAATCCTCCTGAGACGGCATGGACGGAAGGTTTTAAATCTGCATTCCTGGAGGGACTCAGATGTCCACGCTTTGCTGCCGTCCAGCGCGTGCTGAGCTCGCAGACTTGGTACTTTGGTGTTGGAAACGTCCCTCTTTGTGGGACATTACTGTTACTGCTCTGCGATCTTTTTGTTCCCGATAGTGAGGTTGTTGGAGATGGTGGAGAGAGAGGAGGCCAGGAAAGTCTTCCGCCGCTTTAAGGGTGGAGTCTCCAGCTGAGATGCTGGAGGTGCTGCGGACATCTTAGCCCGTGATACTGATTTTTCCAAGTTTGGCGGAAAGCTCAAACTCTACTTGAGTGCATAGACAGCTGATGGGTCGTTGCAGGGCTTCCTCAGAGTGCCCAGCACATTGTTTATAAATAGCATCTCCCCAATCCAGCCTTTTCATGTTCAAGTCTCAGGGACGCGCACGAGGGAAGATAGATAGATAGATAGATAGATAGATAGATAGATAGATAGATAGATAGATAGATAGATAGATAGATAGATAGATAGATAGATAGATAGATAGATAGATAGATAGATAGATCAGCGCGGTATCAGTGTTAGTCAGCGTACATGTAGGTGGCTGAGGAGACTGTAGGTGGTAAGACGTCTTGTGAGGGTGCCATGTGAGGAGGTTACATGGGAACCGTGGTAAAATGGATTCAAGAAAATATCCGTAAAGCTACTTTTAAAGCACTTACATCATGCCGAGTATCAAGACACTGCCCAAATGTTCTGTGATGCGTTAACAGGAACCAGCCCAGTGTTCCAAACAAAATAAAACTGCGCAGCTCTTCAAAAGTAAAACTGTTACTAGCAGAATGAAAATATTCCACAACACGCAAAAGTTCAGCTTTATAAAAAAAGAAGTACTAGAATTGCCTCTGAGATTTAATGGAGTAGAAGTGTGAAACAGCAGACAGTGCTCGAGTAAAGTAGAAGTAGGCTGCTGCTGTAGTTCGTATGGAAGGAGAATAGAAACACAGCATGTGGTCCAGCTGGAACTGCAGAGGGAGCCTCTGCCTCTCTGTCATCATCATCCTCATCTGCCTCCTCATCACTGCCTGTGTCTGTCGCGCTCTCTGAATCTGAGTCCTCATCTTCATCCCTCACATTCATCCCTCCTTTCTCTTCTCCTTCACTTATTTCTTCTCCTCTCTGCTCTGACCCTCCTGCTCTCTCCACCACACTGTCCGCTCCTATTTAGTTTATATCCTTTTTATTTCCTCCTGTGCAGTCCTCACTATTTTTTGTTTTTTTTTTGTGCCAAAAGTATAGTAAATATGGCAATATCCCACTTTTACATTTCCTTTTAATTTTTTTAATCACTCCAGCAAATTTGGCCTGCAAGAGTCAAAATATGAGAAGCTCAGAGATAAACTCCATGAATTACGTCACACTGCAGGGCCACACAACTAATTAGTTCAACATATATAAAATCTGAAACGATTTATCACACAAACACAAGCAGTCATGTTTACGCGGCATAATTAATTTCTAGTTGTTATGTTCCCAGATTGATAGGAAAGGATGTAGCCTGGTTTGATTGGTGATATCTAAGAGTAGGTGTCCTTTAGATTTCTGCCTCGCTAATCTAATAAGACTGATGGATCTCTCGGCGCCAGCTTTTAACTTAACGAGCCGACATGGCAACATTTTGCTAAACTTTGTGGATGCCAGTTTGTGATCTCTTGTGCACTGCTGACCGCAAACCTGTCCACGCTACCGGCATCACAGCTACGTTTGCAGATGGTGGGGCTGATCACAGCGGGGACGAGTCCGCGCACAGGGATGAAGTCCTGAATCTGCCTGTGTGGTGCCGGGCCCACAAGCCTGACTTTCAACACCACAAACACAGGGGAAATGATTGTGGACGTCGGCGGGCACGGGTCCGAGCCGCTACCTCTCTTCATGAATGGCGACTGTGTGGGGATGGTCCACAGCCTCAAACGACTGGGCGCCACCGTCTCAGCTGACCTCTCATGGACTGAGAACACCGAGGCTGTCATCAAACAGGCCCGGCGATGTTGGAGTGGAGCTGATGAGCACCTTCGACGCGTCCACCATCCAGAGCGTCCTGCTTGCACTGCTGCACAGTCCGGTTCCCCCACTGCACGCAGGCAGAGCGGCAGAGGCTCCAGAGGGCAGTGAGCACGGCGGAGAGGATCGTCGGCTGTCCCCCTCCCCTCCCTCAAGGACGTTCGCACCACCAGCTGTCTTAGTGGAGCCCAGGCGATCATTAAGGGCTGCACTCAGCCTGCCTCTCACCTGTTCCACCTTCTGCCCTCCGGCAGACGCTACAGGTCCATCAAAACCAGGTGAAAAAGACTCAGGAACAGCTTCTTCCCTCAAGCAGTCACCGCACTGAACACACACACACGCACACAACCCCCCTCTCGGACATGTTAACAACCCCTCAACATTGCTGAACTGCACTTTATTTTGTAATTTTACACATCTGTCCTGAATGTCATGCGTTTGCACTCTGCACATAATGCGCACGTTGTAAATGACCTGTATTCAATTCAGTGTACAGCTTTGTATCTCCTCTATTCATTCAGTTCCATTTTTATTCAATTTTCTTGATC
>CAAKHG010009504.1:5652-18854 GCA_901007715.1 Dactylopterus volitans
GGTGCTGCTGATCTATGTTGATGGGTCCTTCTTCTGTTGAAAAGCAGACCCTTCTCTACGCAAGGTGTATATGTGATCTTGGACAGCTCTCATAAAAAGCTGGAATGTCTCGACAGCTGGTGGCAGCTAAGGTTAGGCACTGGCGAACCAGAACTGGCAGCTGTGTATTGTGGGTAAAAAACCAGGAGGTCATATATAAAACACATTCAAAGAGAAAAAAAATCTGAACTTAAGTTAAAAGAGCCTCTGAGATTGTAAAACGGTCACTGAATCCGCTGGAATTCATCATAAAACCAAGGCTACTATTGTTTATGCCACAGTCTCTGTGTAATGTGGGGGCTTAGCCTTGTTTATCTTCAATCAATGCAGTGACTTTTGGGCTTGTGTGCTCTGTTGGGTGACTGACGACTTTGTTTTTGTTCCTAATATGACTAAAGATTAAGGTTTTATCATTTCTTCCGTAGTAGATTCAGATGGTGTCAAAAATACAGCACTGCAAGAAGGCTATTTTATCACTTGTTTGATTATTCACTTTGACGTAGTGCCGTCTACTGCTCCTCACAGGGTACTGAAACACCTGAGTGGCCTCGTGAACCTTATCAGTGCAGCTCCAGGACTGATTTTGAATCTGCAGAGATTCATTTTCTTAAATAGATCCTCTAAAGACACTTGTCTTCAGGATTTTTTTTAATTGACTAGACTTAACTCACAGGCACAACACGTCTATTTATTGGTGGATTTCTGCTTCAGTTTTTTGGTCATTCCTTGTCATATTAGAAATTACAACTGTTGATTATAATACATCCATTGCAGTGAGAATTTCTTCAGGGTTGATTTCCTCTGTTTAGGCCGGCTTATCTTATCTTAATCATCTTTCTTAAATCTTTCCTGTCGGTGGTGGTGTTCACGCTCCTGCTCCACAAAGATGAAGAAGACAAAAAGGCGTCTGACTGTCGATCCCATTGATTTTGATCTGGACTTTGACCATATCAAATCAAGAGGACAGTCAAGTCAGGTAGATGCTGGACAACCACACAAGCCGGTGTCCCCCAAACCAGAGTAATCTGCATGCCTTCACTGAGCGTTGTGTTTGCTTCCTCTGTAGCTTGCTTCTGTCTCCAGTCTTTGACAGACATTGTTGAGACAACAGCACTGATTCTCACTCATTCTTGTGTCTGGCAACAATTCAGCCATTGTTCACATCCAGATGTTCATACTTGTGTGCACACACATGCATCTCGTCAGCTCATTAACAGAGTGCTCAGACATTATTTGGAAATTTTTTTCCCAACTTCAGTGGCATTGCTTGCATGTTCTTCAATGCTCTGATGTAGTATTTATGTATTAGTTTCTTATAAGCCTGTGATATAATGCCTGAAACTTGTGTTACTCAATGTGTAATTTAGCGATTCTTTATTTTTTCTGTTGATTTTAGGATAAATTGTCTCCACAGTTACATTACATATTCGAAGTTGAAACCTTTGTGATTTTAACTGGGTCCTTTATGTTAGCACAAACAACTACAGCTCCATAAATATTTAGCAGCACTGCTACTTAAAAGTAATAACTTGGTTTCACCCTTGTCCATAATCCCACATTCCCAACAAGTGTGAATTCATTTTTTTTTTTCAATTTTTCACAGTCATGGGCACATTTGAGCTAGCTGCAGATACAAAACGTCAGTGATATATATATTTTTTTCATACAGACCTGAGCTTAACATCTCGAGTTAATGGCACAACTGGGTTTTAAAGATACTTTTCTACCTGCAAATGTCAGCGAGATTTTAGCAAGTGACAGTTTTACTATGACTCTCTCTTAGGCCCCAGACTCCCACGACTTCATGGTCATGGACGAAGGTGTGAGGGAGTCTGTGCTTGCTAAGGCTGAAATGGCCTCTGTTTTCCATCATATTTTGGAGGGACAGCAACGCAAAGATCTGGATTTTGATACGGATGCTGGACTTGACCTTGGTCTGGCTCCACAGCAAGGTAATGAAAGAAAGCTCATTCTAGCTCTCCTGTGTCATTTTAGCAGCCTAAAAGAAAGTACATGGGCATAAAAGGAGTAGATTTGAAATCACAGACCATGCACAGATCCTTAACCTCACCTCTGCATTTGATCTATCCGTAGAGTGAACACACATCGCACATAAGAGTGAGCACATACACAGACCAAAGCAGTTAGCAGCTGCCATTAACGGAATTTTTGGGGGTTGGGTGCCTGCTCAAAGGCACTTCAGCCCAAAATTTTGGTTTCTGGGACAGGATCGAACTGGTGGCCTTTCTGCATCAAAACCACATCTCAAACTTTTTAGCCAAAGTCCTTTTTTTTTATTTTTTTTTTTATTTTATTTGATAGTAACTCCAAAACTTTTATATAACACACATTATTTTGTTTGGTGCATTTGGTGTAATAATGTAACAATGTACGTCATGTATCTGCATTACTTTACACTCATTTTATTTATAACTTTATTGAATCCGTCTCCCAGTGAAGAAAAATGGAAACACACAACTCTATTTTTTCTTCCAGACAACTCTTCATACTCATACAACCGAACTATTCCATCTCGCTCCGCCTCCCGGCTCAGCCACTCTTCATGGGGCAGTGGAAGTGCCGGGGGCCCCCGAAGCAGCAGCTACTTGCTGGGCCCTGATGACTCAGAGGAAGAGGATGATCTTGGTCACGTCCACCTAGTTTACCAGTCACATTCAGGCCTGTACAACCATACCTCCCAGGAGAGCCTGAACTCACTCAACCCTCCACCACAGGTCATCTGTTTATCCTTATATAAAACCGCTACATTGTATCTCTGATGCGTTGGCATGCTATTATGGTTTATCTTGTGGGCAACTAAGTCATTGTACATCTTTTGTCTGCATGAGCTCACTGCAAATTTTAAAACGCAAATTTAACAACCCACACAGAGGTAAAGTTACAACTCACCCAGTGAACCCATTGTCAAGGTGTTACTACTACATATACTCAAACCTCATGTACTACATACTGCCTACCACATACTCCTACTTAATTTACTCCATTCTGCCTACTACATGTTCCTACTTTATATTAGTGGTATGTCATACGCTAGGGCTGGGCGATTGTACAATCTCAATTAGAGATCGCGATAACATTTTGATCAATCTGAATTATCAGCAGGGGACAGTTTTAAACAATATTTTGCAAAAGTAAGCACAACAGCATATTAGAGTCTGCTGGCTACCCTGTGCTATGCAGGCAGCAGGCAGGATACGACCACTTCTCATCGTAAGCCTGGCTACAGTTGTAACGGAAGGAAAACAGAAGTTGAAGAGAGAAGTTGGAAAAAGGATAAAAATAAAAGAGTGAAACTTTTTTCAATATGAAAAAATATATTGTGATAAAAAATTTTTGCAATATAGCCCAACCCTGTCATACACAGAAATTCTTGCTCATCTAGCATACTTTAAGGGATTTCTCACTTACACAAAATGCACAAACTATGCAGTTGAAACACACTGCATGCTCAATTTGACTTCATATGTAGTAAGAATAGCACATTAGTGGGCGATTCTGAAGCTTCCTCAAACTATAATTTATCAAGCATATGATCAGTCTACTACACCAAGTGATTTACAACTACAAACTTTGTATATGCAGAGGTTGTACTTGTAATTTATATTACGTAATCGAAAAGAAAACTCAATCCCATTACTGCTTCCCTCAATATTGTCTCAGTGAAGAAGCTTCAGTCCGCAGTGAGTGTCCAATCTGAGCTAACCTGCTCTGACAACTCTCCCTTTCATTCAGACATCGTCTCATATGTCAGCTATCTCGCTTGACAGTGGTACAACAGAGACAACCTCTATCCGTCTTTGTACATTTTATACCAAACAGCGAGGCATGGTAATGGTGAAACATTTGAGTTTATGTTTTAAAATGAAAATGCGTGGGGGGAGCTTAATACCATCTCTGCAGAGCTGAAGTAAAACTGATGTGAATAACTCTGTCAAATAACTCGAATACGGAACAAAATTTAACTGAGAAAGTGTTCAAATTAAACTTTGAGGGTTGAAATGAACTCTGCAATATTTAACTCTGAGTATGATATTGAACCCTTCATCCCTCCTCTGCTGGATGAACCATTGCTGCCTTAGTACACAGTTTAGGTAACCACATCATTGGCTTAAATCTGACACCATTCCATGTTTCCACAGAGCTTTTGGGGAGTTTGGTAAGCAACTTGCTATTTATGGTGAGCAAGTATTTTCCTCACTCCCATCATCTGAGTTAGTATGCTTGTAACACGAGTAGTGGAAGCAGCGTCAGTTGTAGCAGTGATAGTAGTGGCAGTAGGAGCAGTAGTGGTAGTAGAAGTAGTAGTAGCTGTGGTAGCAGTACTGTCAGTAGTAGCAGCTGTGGTAGTCGCAAAAGTAGCAGTACTTAAGAGTAGCAGTAATAGTAGTAGTAGTAGTAGCAGCAGTACTACTCCTTGTAGTGGTACTAGTATCAGTAGAAGCAGTACTAGTACCAGTATGAGTACTAGTAGTAGCAGTAGTGGTAGGAGTAGTAGTAGTAGTAGCAGCACTAGTACCAGTAGAAGAAGTAACTGTACCAGTAGTAGTAAGTGTGGCAGTAGTCTTGCCCACAAGCCACTAATTGGGGTTGGCTGGAATATTATGATTTTTTTTTCATTAATGCGAGGAATATTGACAAGCCGCTAATCATTACTGCTGGATTCATGACAGAGAGAAAGACTAATGTGGCACAAAATTCTGATCGATATGATTTATTATAATTAATACTGTATGTTTATGATGCCATTGTTTGGTTTGGAGTTACTTTCTAAAGAAAAGCAAGCCAATGTGATTTTCTGTGTGATAAGTCCTTTCCAGCAGTGCACAATGGAAATGAAACACACATTCCACCTCGTTCATCAGGCTGACAGGATGGTGATGTTTGGGAGACAGCTGCTTGATCACAGGGAGGATACATACAATACATCACAGTCTATTTATGTCTGTGCAACTCAGGCTGTGGAAAACCACGACCAATGTTGTTCTGTAATTGCGAAGCTGACAGATACAGACTTTATTTACCACTAGTTTGGCTGACTTTGATTTTACATGTGTCCTCATGTGTCCTCATGTATCCTCCAGTGTTGACACTGAGTGTCTTTGAGTATGCTCAGACATGCTACAAATCAAATACAGGCTTTGTAGTTATTAAAGATAAGGAATATGGAAACAAAGGAAGACGTGACAATCAAAGGCCATGTGTAATCACTAGTCCCCTATAGATCTGCACTTTGGTTGATTTTGTCATTGTAAATTTGTCACACAGCTAGACAACATCAAGTAAATACAAACAGGGAAACAGTCTAAACATCCAATCATACCCCGACCCCATTTACCCATCCAAATAGTGTTGCTTTTGTGCATCTGACTTGGAAAACAGTCAAGCAAACAAGTGAACTTGAAAGTCAGTGACACATGCACTTTGGAATATGCTTATGGAAAAAGACATCAGGAGAAGTAATCAAGCACAGACTGTGTACAGACTTTGAATTAGTGAGCAGACATACATAAGCAATGCAGTCCTTAAGAGCCTCGAGAGCCTTGACGATAAAACATATTTACTTAACTTTCAAGGAAATCCTGTGGCATCACTTTTGGCTAGCTGCCAAGCCAGTTCGCTTCAAATCAGTGAATAGTGCAGAGAGAAAAAACAGTTACAGAAACCTTGCAGTTGAAATTTTTGTGTGATTGTATGTATAATATTTATGTATGTTCTCCTACCACCCATATAAAATAGCAACCATGGAGAGTATCTAGCTACAAAAATCAAAGTGTGCATGTTTGTCTTGCATATCTTGAGAACCTTTCATCTGGCCTATAACAAATTTGGAGAGTTTGTCATGAGTGCAGGTTTGAATTTGGTATTATTTGGACGCCATTTGGTTCGATGTCAATAAATTTGGAATAAAGCTTGATTTCACAAATGTATGAATGACAACTGTCCTCTGACAGACTGTATGATGTCATACAGTATATAAGAAAAAAAAATGTCCGCGTTGTTTAAACCATAGCCCCAACTTCTCTGGCCAGAGATGGAAAATGTAATTTTTTTGAGATTTGATCCCAGTTGTTGTGACTGTTTCCTTGGTATTTCAAATTTAACAGGTCGACCGGTAAATCGAGAGCTTTGCTTTTTGGCTCAGCTCCTTCTTCACCACGACAGATCAGTTAAGCACCCGCATCACTGCTGAGGCCGCTCCGATCCGCCTGTCGACCTCCCGCTCCATCCTTCTCTCACTCGTGAACAAGATCCTGAGATACTTGAACTCCTCCACTTCAAATCAAATTAATTGTATTTATGTAGTGCCAAATCACAACAGAACTTGTCATGGCACTTTACAAGAAGAGCAGGTGGAGACCGTACTCTTTTATTTACATTTACCCAACAAATCCCCCAGGAGCAAGCACGTTGCGACGGCGGCAAGGAAAAACTCCCCTTTAACAGGCAGAAACCTTGAACAGAGCCTGGTTCCAGGTGGGCGGCCATCTGCTTTGACCGGTTGGGCTGACACAGAGAGAGAGAGAGAGAGAGAGAGAGAGAGAGAGAGAGAGAGAGACAAGCAGTAGGATGGAGAGAGGGAGAGGCAGAGTAAGTGATGGTCATAAAAGTCTCCATCTCTGCAAAACAAAAAAACAACTCCAGGGAAAAAGTTAAGTTAGTAACATGCAGGAATGGATGAGGAAGAGGATGGGAAAGGAGAGAAAGAGAGGAGGAAAAGGGCCCAGTGCATCATGGTCCCCCGTCAGCCTAGACCTATTGCAGCATAACTAGGGGCTGGTCCAAGGCGAGCCTGAGCCAGCCCTAACTATAAGCTCTGTCAAAAAGGAACGTTTTAAGCCTACTGTTAAATGTAGAGAGGGTGTCTGCCCCCCTGACCAATGCTGGGAGATGGTTCCCCAGGAGAGGATAACTGAAGGTTCTGCCTCCAAATCTACTTTTACAGATTCTGGGAACCACAAGTAAGCCTGCATTCCAGGAGCACAGCGTTCTAGTTGGGTAATATGGTTCAATTAGCTCCTTCAGATATGATGGTGCCAGACCATGAAGGGCTTTATACATAAGGAGGAGGATTTTGAATTCTATTCTAGATTTTATTGGCAGCTAGTGCAGAGAAGCCAATACTGGAGAAATGTGATCTCTTCTCCTGGTTCTTGTAAGAACACGTGCAGCAGCATTCTGGACCAATTGGAGAGTCTTAAGAGAATTGAGGCAGGACCTCCTCTCCAACCAAGAGAAGGCAATCTACTCTGTTCCGACTGAGGACCAAGGCCTCGGACTTGGAGGTGCTGATTTGCATCCCAGCCGCTTCACACTCGGCCATGAACCACCCAAGCAAGAGCTGGAGGTCTCGGTTATGAACAGAACCAGTGACAAAGGGCAGCCCTGACAGAGTCCAACCCTCACTGGGAACGAGTCCTACTTACAACCAGCTACACGAACCAAGCTCGTGCTCCCTTGATAAGAGGACTGAACGGCCCTTAGCAAGGGACCACTCACCCCATACTCCTGAAGCACCCCCCACAGGATGCTCCTGGGTACACGGCCGTAAGCCTTCTCCAAGCCCACAAAACACATGTGGACTGGTTGGGCAAACTCCCACTTCCCCTCAAGCACCCCTGCAAGGGTAAAGAGCTGGTCCGTGGTTCCACAGCCAGGACGAAAACCGCATTGTTCCTCCTCAATCCGAGGTTCAACTATCAATTGGACCCTCTTTCCAGCACCCTGGCGTAAACTTTCCCGGGGAGGCTGAGTAGTGTGATCCCCCTTGTACTTGAAAAACACCCTCTGGTCTCCTTTCTTAAAGATAGGGACCACCACCCCGGTCTGCCACTCCAAGGGCACTGCCCCTGATGACCACACAACATTAACATTCCCTCTGTATGTTGAAACACTGTGGTTCAGTCAGCTGTTCTGTCTCTCTCCATCCCGTGTGTCTTTCCATTGAGTTGTTATGCTGAGAGCATTTATGTTTGTAGTGACCGGTTATGAAGCGTTTTTCTTTAGAAGATGGTTTCTTGGTTTGTATCTGCGTTGTGCGTTCACACTGCCCGTTGCCGGCTGGATGGTAAGGAGTGGTTCTTGATTTGGCTACCTCATTCAGACAACAGAGTTGTTGGATCATGGAACTCTCAAAGCTCCGACCCTGGTCTGAATGAATACAAAAACCATTCGGCAAGACCCAGGCCACAGTCGCCGCTTGCTCGTCTCAGGTTGGGACTGCCACAGTATACTTACTGAACACGTCGGTCATTATCAAAACGTTCTCCAACCCGTTCCGTGAAGGTTCCAATAACATGAAGTCGATGGCGACAATCTCATTCGGCCGAGACGCCAGCACGGGGCTCATAAAACTATGGGGCACTGACCCTGAATCTTTTGCAACTTGGCAATGTTCACATGTCTGGACCCACTGTTTGATGTCAGCAGACATCCTTGGCCAATAACAGCGCTGCTGCACCAGTTCCGTGGTGTGCTCAATACCCTGATGACCATGGTCTTGGTGCAACTGGGTCAAGACCTCTTCCTTAAGAACAGCAGGTAGGACAAGCTGAAAGCACTCCTCTCCCCCATCCGAACGAAAGATCCGGCGGTACAACACACCCTCCTTTCGGACCAAGCGATCCCACTCTTTCAGGAGTGTCAAAGGGGGAGTGGGAAGTCGCTGCCTTTCTTCAAAAGAAGGCTTAGCCCGCCTCTTCCAGAAGGGCAGAAAATGGTCACACAAAAGAGGATCCACCTCTTGCAAAGAACGAAGGTCCGATGAGGAATGGCCCCGGAAGGCAGACACAAAAGGCTGTCTTCGGCTTGTCCTGCTCTGCTACAGGGACCTGATTATACCCACTCGCCAGGTCCAGAGTGGTGAGGTAAAGGGAATGCGTCCTTCCGTGTCTTGCTGTTAAGTAGGCGATAGTCAACACATTTCCGAAGACTATGATCCTTCTTACGGACAAGGACAATGGGGGAGGCAAAGGGACTATTGCTCTCCCGGATCACCTTGGCTTCAAGCAACTGATCAATGTGAGCCTTCACCTCCTCATACTCGGAGGGGAAGATCCTTCGGTACCACTGCCTCACTGGAGCCTCATCAAGCAAGGGGATCTCATGAGAAATCAGGTTGGTACAGCCCAAGTCACCATCATGGTTCTAGAAAACCGTATGATATTTTTGCAACAAAGCATGCACCAGCGTCTGTTCTTGTTCTGATAAAGCAGACAGGTCCATGGCTGGTGCCCCACCCGGTGCCTCACCAGAAGCTGCCCGGGATGAAATGGAGGCAGTAGTGGGCTTCACTTCAGTCACCCCAGTGGGTAAGCTGACAACCTGGGCACTACTTAAAGCACCAAGACCAGTGTGTGGGTAAAGGAGAACATCAGTCGTCTCCACGTTAACCACTGGGACGTGAGCTGTACGACGGGTGACCTGGACAACACAAGGGGACACCAGTAGCCCTGCTGGCAGTCCGGACTCTGCTGGTTCAAATAGCACGGCCTGACCAGCCAGCTGCTCTGAACAAGTGGTTTCCACAAGCTTTATTGCTCCGCCAGGTATGCTTACCATCCTTCTGCCACGAACCCTGGCGAAACCAGTGATGTTCCTCTGAGGTTTGGAGGTGGCCTGATGACAATGTTGTAAGGCTTCAAGAACAGGTGTTGGAGCTTGTACCACTGAGGGGGCGTCAAAAAGGGCGGGGCCATACACCGCAAAGAGCTCCCGATAGCATCGACAAATGATGTTACTCCCCAAGAAGAGGGGGAACAGATGCAGCACCAGGAGGGTCTCTTACCACTAAGACCCCACAACCAGGGACCACCTTCTCACACAATGTGACATCCAGTTCCAAATATCCGATGTAAGAAATACAAAGACCATTGGCTGCCCACTGCTGCAGCCAATTACAAGACCGAAGACGCTCTTGGCCCCATGGTGCAAAATGTTCTACAAAGAAACTTTCTGGGATTGTGGACACCATGGACCCACTGTCCAACAAGCATGAGACAGTGATCCCCGCCATCAGGACATCAATATGTGGACAGGGTGCCATTATCCGACCAATGAGGTCTTGTTGTGAGCCTCCAAACTCCCCATCTGAGCCTTGGCTCCTTGGCTCAGTGGGCCTCAGTTTTCCGGCTGGGGTGTCGGGCGCGAAAACCCAGCCACATTAGCAGACTGACCAGTGACAGGACCAGCCCGGGCGTGAGGGGGGACTCTCTCACCATCACACTCGCTGGCATAGTGACCAGCCTGTTGACACCTTCGGCAAATCACTGAACCGTGGCGAGGAGGCCGCGGGGGAAAAGGACGAACTTGCAATGGTCTGGGCTAACTGGTCAAGCTGTACCTGTTGACGCTTCAAGAGTGCCTTCACTTCACTCAACTTTGAATCAGGGGACGAGACATTTGGGGCCGGGTGAGAGCTACCCTGTATCCCATACTGGAGGCCATAGGCCGAAGGTAGAGAGTGGCTACGTTCCCTAGCACCCCTTGGTGACCCCTCCCTCTCCCATCTAATGGCCTCCATAGAGTCCATGTTTGAAACAGATTATATGAAGCTTCAGTCTTTTAAATTTATTCATGTTGACTTTGTGACCTTGGTCTGTGAAAGGCGCTGTATAAATAAAGTTTACTTACTTACTTATTTACATTCTCTTTCTGTAATGAGGTCACCATGAAAGAGACAAAAAGCAAGCTGACTGAGGAATTAAATGTAAATGTGGCCTAGTAACAACGTCTCTGTATGAGTGATGCTCCCTGAAGAAGACACAGTCTTTCCCACACTGGCAACAGCTTTCGCTTGCATGTCTGAGTGATCCCAAAGATGGGCCTTATGTGTGAATAGTTCAGGTCCCCCATCACTGATGCAGTGAGGTCGGTGCTTAAGACATCCTCAGGCCATTCCCAACATGCAGCACTGCTTTTCCTTCCTGATATTCAAGCATGGGAAAAGACAATACAACAATGATAAATACATTGTATTGCATGCAATAAGGCACAACAGGGTACTAATTTACATTGATAGATAATATATTCACCAGTATTTTGAATGGTAATACAGTGAGTGGGCTACTGCTTAATGATTCCAGTGATCATTTACGTGCTGTGTATGATGTCACTTAGAGAAAAGGTACTGTATACAAATAACATCAACGATATGAGTAAGAATGTAATCAACGAATGCGCTCAAAGTTGATTTGCTCAAAATTGGGAATCAATATATCAAGAAAATGACAGTGACACAGACTATGATTCTTTTCTGAAAATGTTTGAGAGACTGTATAAAAACTGCCCAATTTAAAAAGTACAATAAGAAACAAAAATATGTAAATAAAAAACCCATGGTTAACAAAAGGAATAATAAATGCTTGCCAAAAGAAAAATCTATTATATCGACAATTCATTAAACATAGAACTAAGGAGACTGAATCAAAATATTGAAAGTACAAAAACAAACTAATAAACATCATGATGAATTGTAAAGAAATAAAAGCAATATCAAGGGAATATGGAAAGTGATTAACAATATTAGTAATAATGGGTCAAATGGTGTAACTTTCCCAGAGTATTTTACAGATCATAATAACACTATAAGTAACATGGAAGATGGTGGTCGATGGTTTCAATAGATTCTTCATTGATGCTGGACCCAAACTGGCAAAAAACATTACAGAGAGGGAATCTTCGGAAAATGTGTTAGTGGGTAGATCAATAGACAGAAATCTTGGTACCATGTTTCTTAAACCAGTTGATGAAAACACAGTCCTAGCCATTGTAAAAGAATTGTTTTCATAAAACATCAACAGACACTCATGAAATGGATATGACATTAATTAAGAAGGTCTTTGACAGAGTATTGAAACCATTTACCCACATTTGTTACTTCCAAGCTGGAAATTTCCAAGCAAAATGAAAACTGTTAAAGTCATTCCGATATTCAAATCAGTGGACAGACATCAATTTACAAATTATAAGCCTGTTTTTTTTCTTCCCACAATTTTCAAAGACATTGGAGAAGCTCTTTGCTGACAGACTAGAGAGTTCCTTTGAAAGACGCTGTTTGCTAACAGAATGTCAATATGGATTTAGAAAACACAAATCAACTTCCCTTGCATCAGTTGATTTAACTGAGGAAATTACAAATAGTATTTATAAAAAAAAGTTCTAGTTACAGGAATTTTCATTGAACTAAAGAAAGCATTTGACACCATAGACCACGACATTTTGTTTAAAACAGCACAATTAATTTACAAAGCAAAAAATATTTTTTTTTACTGTACAACATCCAAAATTTATTATTAGAAAGGTATAATAAGAGGGGAAATGAGAAACTTGTGATAGACGGCTGTAGAAAGCAAGTTAAGTGAAGGTTAATTTGTTGTTTTGGTTACTTATTTGTGACGACTTTGGTTGGAAATAGATAAACTCTGCTTCTTCTAGCCCCATTTCAAACCAAGGTGGTTGGACTGTTTGGTGTTATGTTTGTTGTTGTAATGTCTTTATTATGCTGTTGGTTGGTTGTTGTTGTTGTTTTGTTTTTTTATGTCTAATCGGTTTGAAATAAACTATTTGAATTGAACTGAATTGAATTGAATCCCCTTTGACATCAAGGGCATGTCAGATGAATTCTATACTTCCTCACTTAAAAATGACTTAATGCAGCCAGGATTACTTAAGGAAAAAGTCTTATTTAAGTTTGCCAGCTGAGCATGTCATCTTTTTCACATTTGTGTGAAGAAAAACAGTGCAGCGTAATTTCAGATTTCATTTATTTTTTTAAGCATCTGCATCTGGACTGTTGTGATTTCATCTCAGTCTTTCCGGAGAGGAACTTCTCACTTATTATTAAATCAGTCTTGGGGATGAGGTCATTTGGCTAACAGCTCTGACTCTAATGAGACCATGTGAAAGTGCAGCGTGAACTTTATCAGGGAAAATAAACTGAAGGCCATCTGTGCTTGAAAGGCACATTTATATGCCAGCTGTCTTTTAATTTGTTCAGCATGAGTTTTAATTGTTATCATATGGCATTCAGTTACTTACATGTTGAGTACAACAGTATCGTGCAAACTATTAGGTCTTACTTTAAAGAAACTATTAAAGTTCCTTAGTCCCTCTTTTACTCAACACTACCTAATAATTACAATTTG
>CAAKHG010009515.1:1621-9121 GCA_901007715.1 Dactylopterus volitans
CTATGGTCATTTTGCACAGATTTCAAAAATATGTGCACCTTTTTACAGCCCAAACAGCGGAGCTTTATGAAAAGACGATCTTTGTGGCTGTGAAATACTTTTTTAATGGTTAGAGATGCACAAATGTGTAAGCCATTTTCCACGGAATGCTTGCAAAATGTGACTGATGTTTTGTTAAAAAATGTTTTAATAAAAAGGCAATTAACTGCAAGAGTAATATGCAGATTAAACGATAACGAATATAAAGTGCTGAGTGAATCCCCGCAAAATAGTCTACTATGGTTTATGATATCGCTGTGAATACCTAATGTCGCTACCAGCAACAACCACCTTATTCGCACCCGTCTGTCTTACAAATGCCAGTTAACAAGGGATCTTTTCACAGAGAAACAGGAATACGACAGGTTGGACCGAATCTGAATGGCAGCAGTGGTGAACCACAGCACCGCGGCTGTTTATTATTTCTGTGGATTTACGACTCGCAAGTTTGTTTAATGTCGCTACTTAGACTGCTTCTTGGATCTTTAATAAGAATATATTCGATTTCACGCGCGGGATTATATAATCAAATTTCTGCCTAATCTGATTTTCTGGTACATTTTGTGTTGCAGTCAACTGCTGTGATGTGTGTGCCGGTCTTTGACGGGACTCTCCAAAAAACTGTAATAGGAGTGGAGAAACTGTGAGCTGTACATTGACAACCGTTGGCAATTTCTCCTGCGGTGGAAGTGAACACAGTTCCTGTGTTTTTTCATGCGTGCACAGCACCGCCACCCATACAGATCAGTCAACAAAAAGCAGCTTTAATCATTTGTCAGGGAGATGTGGAAGACCCACCCAAGGCAGCTGCCCAGCACAGACGTGGCTGCCAGCCTCTTAGGGAACTCCATTTTCACACACATGCCGAAACACTGTGCCAATACTGAAAATAAGGTGCAACTCAGAACAAGAAAGAAAAATCAACTGGCTGGGTAATGCTCAGCATGCAGCTTTAAAAACCTGTGGCTGTCAGAGCCGCTTCTGTCCATTGCAATAGTTGGTGAAGGTTTACAGTATCTGCATACCCAGGAGCAGCAGCAGCAGGCAGTGTGAGCCACATAAAATCCATTCCCATGTTTTCACACAAACACTTAAAATCGATTAACTGAAATTATTAAAAACAGCTTGTGCCAGCTTGTCCTCGTGTGGCCGCTCCTTGTGGGAAAAGGGAGCTTACACAATAAATAATCACTCTCATATCTTCATGTGGATGGCAACTCCCCGGCTCCCTCCGTCAGACATATTGTGCAAACCTGCCTAGAAACTTGTGCTGATATTAACACGCAGATGTGAGCGTGACTCTGCTGCCTCGTTCACTGGCAGAGATGTCCGGAGGTGTTGAGCGTGTGAGAGAGAAAAAGCTAACGGCGTTTGAGGAGTGTAAAGCGGGTGTAAGAAAAAAAAAAATGTTAATCCACAGCCAACGGATTCGTATAGTGGCGAGGAACCGTTTAATAAACTGTGAATGGTTAATCAGCCACTTAAAAGGAGTTGCCGAGGGGATAAAAGCACCCCTCCACACACACAAAACAACAACAACAACAACAACAACAAAAGGGGGGGGAAAACCCCCAAAACAAAACCCTGGCTAGCTCCTCGCAGATGCTACTTAAAGACTTCTGGTTTCTTCAACTGACATTTCCTGAAAGTTACTCACCGGCCCCCGGGGCGTTGCTGCTGCTGCTGCTGCCGCCGCTTGGTGCTTTGAAAAGAAAAAGGGGGGGAGTAGTTTGCTGGAAGGTAAACGGCTTTTCTGTAGGTGAATTAATGAGGACTTCAGTTTGTCCGTCGCCTCTGGGCCATTGGTTGACATGGGCTTCATTAACACTGACTGACTGACTGCTGGGCTGCACCTTCTCTGCGGGTGTCGTGGTGCTGTTGAGACACAGCTCCTCCTCCTCCTCCTCCTCCTCCCCGCCGCCGCCGCCGCCGGGCCGTTAATCACCGCAGCCAGCTGGAGGGGAACACTCGCGGCTGTTACTCAACAGCACTAACTATTGTTAATCTAACTGGATGGAAAGACCCACGGCTGCTACCCAAAAAGTGATACCTATTGTTAATCTAACCGCAGGCTGACCAAACGTCCTGTTTCCCCAGCACATGTCCTGTTTTCACCTTCCGTCCTGGGTTGTTGTTGTTGTTTTTTTTTTAATAAAGTGATGAAAATGTCCTGGTTTTCGTTGTTTTTTCATTGAGCGCCAGCAGTACGAGCGGACATGAGTGAGCCACCAGATGGGAATGACGTTGCGGCCTGCGTCCCATACCTGAGAGAGGGGCGGGGGTGCCCGCTGATGACGTCAAGTGGTTGGACCAGGTTGCCAATCTGAAGAAATTCACAGGAAGGTGCAACAGTGGTGAGGAGCTCATTGGCCCGCAGGTGCACCAGAAGTGGACCAAACAATCTGAGAAGGCCAAAAGCATTGAACACTGCTCCTCAGAACCCCTGAAGGCTGCAGGGTTTGTCTCTGCACTTCCCTTTCACAATGCAAATGGCGAGAGGGTTTTTTCACTGATGCAGAGCCAGTGAACAAAGGAGAGGGACCTGCTGTCTGTCATCATTGAAAGGGATTCAGTTTGTGCGATACAACTTCAAGGAAACTTCTTGCGAAGATTTTCATGCTTATTTGTTTAGCAACAAAAAGCTGCTGGGAAAGATCAGCTCTTACAGCAAAATATAGATGGGAAAAAAACAGGATGGAGAGGAAAACGAGGATGAAGAAAACTAAGGATAAAGATATTTTTTGTTTGTTGAAGTAATATCTTTTATGTGCATCATTACATTGAAAACATTGTGAAAGCTATTTTGTTAAAGCTTGATTTGCTAACGAAGCATAGTTATTATTTAGAATATTATTTCATATTTTTATTGATTCACTTGTCCAGTAAGACTTGAAAAGAGAGCTATTATTTTCTTATGGGCAGATTTTTCTAAAACAGAAGACTATTTCTTTCATTATTTCATTTCAGAAATTCAAAAGTTATTTTTGCACGTTTGAACTTGTCAAAGAGATATTATTTTAGGCATAAAAAAAAAGAGTAACCTCTGAGAAGCCTATCTGAAATTTGTGTCTATGGTTATAGATATTAGTATATAAAAGTTTTCTACCCATACATATGAGGCATACTTCAAGGCTTCCTTGAGTCAAATTCCGAGTATCATTTCAGTATCTCACTGCGTCCTGGTTTTCAGTAATCAAAATATGGTCACCCTAATCTAACTGTAAGGAAACACTACTGGCTGTTACTCAGCACAAGCACCAGCAGTGGGAACCAGTGTTAATTTGTTGGGAAACCATAACTGTCGCTAATAATGACTTTAAGACAACTGAAGTGAAAGACTCAGCTGATATGAAACCAAATTAAATGTATTAGTTCCCATTAGTAATCAAACTGAGGGGAAACACTCAGAACTGTTAGCTGAAACCAAGTCATGAAAGTAGCTAAGCCAACTGAGGAGTTTGTGTCATGGCTGTTACGTCACATTAGTGCCAACAGTGGTTACAATTATTTATCTGACTGTAGGGAGATTGTTCCAAATTTTATAAAATACTGCGCTGTCTTGAGTATTGTTTTTCTATCTGTGTAACTCTGTATTTCTCAGCATCATGCTAAACAAGGTAAACCTAAATGATTTTCAAGGCATTAACAAAGGTTTGAATAAAGAATTTTATTCTGTACATTTTCTCAGTTCATCACTGTGGTTTGACTGGTTTCCAGCTGTGACAGTCTACCGGCCTCTGATACAGTTCGTCTTGCTTGCGCCTGCAATTAATTTTTTTTGGGCATGATGAATTATTTCAGTCAGTTTTATCTTCTTTCCTTGATGGCACATCCCGGTGTTCCTGTGAATGGGTCTTCAGCACTGGCTCAAAGTACGGTCTGTAGATGTAGACACCACCAGCAACTCCAAGCAATGTGGCAAATGCCATCTGTGTGAAGGGCACTCTTCGTCGAAACATGACCTTCAGGGGCAGAAATGAAGTGTTAAAACACAAGGACGATCCTGAAAGAACAACAGAGTGGAGTTACCCAGCGTACTTTATCTAGAAGTACTATATTTGCCTCTTTTATGATATTGTCTCTACTATGCTTTGTTGAATGTTGCATGCCCTTGAAAAATTTTAAACATACCTTGCTGCTTCAATATTGTCAGCTACTCTACACAGACTACAAGCTAACTGTTTTGATTCTGGCTGTGCTTGACGATTGCAAGACTGTTCTTTTAGTAACATATCCACGGATATAGCGAGGCATTTCTGGGTGATTTCATGACGTTTCAACATAAAATTGATGTGCTGCACTTCCTGTGGAGGATTTGAATAATAACAGTCACTGCCACACCGGTATGTTGTGTTCTGTTGTAATCTACAAAAGAGTCTTTGCTCCTGCGTTAAAACATGGTTTGGTTTCTCTCTGCTTTGTTAAAAAATAAATAAATAAACGCAACCGCCCTGGACTGGTTTACTCATATTGAGTATTATTTTGAAAGTCTAGACCGGATATCCTGATAGTCTATTGCTTAACTGTACGACCGTTTATCTAACCGCATGACATTTAACAGGTTTACAGGCGATTCAGGCCACCTTTCATATGGTGCTTGTAACTTACCGAGGAAACGTTTAAACCGGGTTATCGGTAGTCACCAACCACAGACGGACCAAGAGAACACGTCAGTAAAATCAGAAGCCAGGTCACACACACACACACACACACACACACACACTCACAGACTTGGCTCTGGGGACTGGAGGCTTCATCCTGCAAGTATAAAAGGCTGATTAGTGCCACGCGGCCACGTCAGCAGGTGCTACCGTCTCTCTGCCACGTTTGCATCTAGCACAGCAGCTTCAGCCAAGAGAGACGAGCGTGAAGCTGAGCAGACACATCGCAGCTCATCTAACGGCACGCTCGCGTCAGTCGGGCAGTGACTCACACCTACATGGGAATGGGAGAAGGCACCAGTGTGGACATGGGAGATGGAGGCATCCTCATGGGTGCGCGAGGAACAGGAGGACAAGCTGAGGGAGCAGGGGACACAGAATCATCTTCAGACCTTCCTCCGCTGCATCCTGCTCTCTCATCATTCCTTCATTCATGCTGCAGCGGGTTCTTGTGAGGTTTCACCTACCGGCCGCTGGTTCTAGATACAGGTCGTCTCCGTCCTCCTGAAAGGTGAAGCACCAGTGTTGGCGGTCAAAGGAAACACGGCTGAGTTATGCCACAAAGCGGGAGCTACCATGACGACGGGGACGGCGAGCCGTCAGAAAGGGGCTTCTGATGTTAAAGCGTTCTTTATGAAGGTGGACATTCGCTTTTGTTGATGTGATGAGGACAGCGAGTCCAGAATCAATTAGATTCCAGATTCATCTCCTCATTCATCGGTGTGCTGAAGTCAATGCTCATCAGTAAACCATAAAAGTCTAACAACACTGTGAATCTGAAAGTCCCCATGTAGAAGAGCAAAGTGGAGCCACTCACCTGATCTTCGTTTGGATCCAGATAAACATCTGAAACGCAGGAAGAAAAAGGTCTCAGTGCTGATGTAACATCACCGGAGGAACCTTCAACCTCCTCAGCAGCTCCGCTCTCTTAATTTTGGCCTCATGTGGTCAACAAAGTGATAACTGTGATGCTGCAGGTCAACCTGCGCTCGCTTTTCTAATGAGGTGCAGGTGCAGCTCAGGGACACTGGGTGGCGCTGCGGCTGCACGGCTCGGCGAGGGAGGCTGGACGTGCTGCAAGCGCGGAGCTCCCTCACCGAGGAGCACGCGGCGCCGGCGGGACCACGGGAAACGCGCGAGTGGACTCATCATTCGAGCGCACGGCTGACATGACTCGGCACTTTCTCAACACCGACGTCGGCGAACGCGGTGACTGTTTGAGGCGCCGCATCGAGGCCCCGCCCTCCCAGTCACCACGAGCACTGACATGATTGGCTCCCGTGTGTCGGCGGGTGTGTTTACACGGCACCTTCCTCAGCGGCGGAGGGAAGAGCGGGAGCGGGAGCGGGAGCGGCTCTGATTGGTGGAGGAGCCGCTGCCTTCTTCCTGCCAGGCTTGTCGTTTCTGTCGATCTCAGGAGCTGAAAGGGAAGAAGAAGACGAGTGATGAGACGAGTGAGAAGGTGAGTGGACACCAGCCAGCGCCGCGCTGCAGACGCTCTCACTTACGCTTCTTGGCGTTGGGATCAAAGAAGGCGTCACTGGCCCGCGGCTGAGGCGTCTGGGTAACAGCAGGAGCACGACGTCATTACAGCGTGCCGGCGGACGCATGAGACACAAAGGCTTGTGGGAAATGACTCACCACAGGTTTGCTCTTCCTCGCCGGTGGAGCCGACTGCCGCTGTGGGACGGCAGGAGTGGAGCTCCGTTCTGCATTTAAAAGTAAGAATAAACAAAATGTAGCGAGCGGCAGAGTTTTTGATGAGTTCCGGATCATCGGGGGTCGTCGGGTCTGCAGTTCTGGTACCCAAGTAAACGTTCTCCTCCACTTTCCTGGGCGGGACTTTGACGGCCGGGCGCTCGCAGGGCGGAGCCTCATACATGTCACCATCTTCTTCCTGCCGTAAGAGCGGATGTTAAAGGCCACTCATGCTGCATCCCGGGAAACTCTGATCATCCGGGAGGTCCCACGGATGAAGGTCGGACTGAGATTAATATGAGAGCGAGTTCGAGGCTTCTGGGCCAGTCCGGCCATCTTTATCCTCGTCTTCATTCTATATCAGGCAAGAATTCTGCTTTCAGATAACTGACACGTTTAAAAAGAAAAATGAGGCAAAAATCGCTTCACTCTTCATTTCACATCTCATGAAAACTCTTCATCCTCTGCAGCGTTAAAAGTCTGGATGCCAGCGGGAGCCTGCGGGGGCACGGGCCTCCACGCAAACGGGGACGCATGAATGTGTGTTTTTAAAGCTTTGATTAGAAGATCAAACCTGCAGGATCACGGATTTTCCTGGACTCAATCATCATACTCACAAACTCGTCCTGCGGCCACCCGAAGTTGGCGCTGTTTCCTGCGACAGAGAGAGAGAGCAGCTGTGAGCCGGGAAAGGAGGGGAGAGGCTCGGGAGAACCCAGGTTCTGGGTGCGGTTCTATCACCTGTCCTTCTGGGCGGAGCCGGAGGGCCGCTGTGTCTGCGAGGAAGAGGAGGAGGATGAGGAAGAGGAAGAGCGGGCTGGGCTGGGGGGGCTGAGTGAAACATGCTGCTGATCTCTACTTACAGGCTCTTCAGTTTTCCAAAGAAGCTCTGAAAGACACAAATGAGCAAAGGCTCAGCTGATTTTGGATGCCTGACCTTTGACCCTCAGTCAAACTCACTCACCAGCAACACCGTCAGGGCTGGACGCATTACACTACACTACATTACACTACACTACATTACATTACACTACACTACATTACACTACACTACATTACACTACATTACATTACACTACACTACATTACATTACACTACACT
>CAAKHG010009522.1:2886-19398 GCA_901007715.1 Dactylopterus volitans
AAAATTGTTGGACTGTTTTAATATTCTGTGGTGAATACAAGGTATGATGGGACAAGTTGTTGAAAAATATTTGGCATTTATTTTGAATGGTTTTAGTCAGTTTTGTTGACAGTATGTAAATCAAACTGGTCATTTTCAAATCTGTTTGCCTTTTCTATGGTATGAGCATTCATTGTACATAATTTTGTAATTTTAATTTTGTAAAAAAAAATGTTCATTTTTTTATATTGATAAGTATAATGTACAGCCATTTGAAAAATGTTCTGACTGAATATCCTTTTCCAACTCAAAAATGTTAGTTTTCTTAAGCAATTTGTGTTGATGCATTCAAGTAAGGAGTAGAATCAACTAGAAGATCAACTAGTGGTTGTTTGTATTTCTTTCTACTTTGGAGAGGCAAAATAAATGTGACTTTAATTTCATAGTTTCGTAACTTCATTTGACCAAATACTTATTTGAAGACGTTCATTCTTAATTCAGTTAGCCTAAGCGAAACCTGCATAGGCAAACAACTGGATCTCTTTTTATACCTGAAATGGAATTGTGACATAGCTGCATCACCCACAAGATACTACATGAGGATTGTAGTATGAAAAAACAATACTGTTAAATGACACCGAGTAAAAGCTGAATATTTTATGCAATGTTGTGCATCAGCAATCCAGAGCAAATATCTTTGATTGGAGACCAGGCAACTCAGCTGCCCTGTTCTTTTCAAAAACTGTCAAATTAATTAAACCTGTCTCCTCCCATACTTGCTCAATTGACACCAAACCCACTACACTGTACCTTCAGACTGTCGTCTACGAACTGTTGAGTCAGATTTGAGCCCACGGCGCGTCAACATGTTTGACTGTAAACGCTAATTTCTGCAAAAAAACCTCATAACAACCCACTCATTTGAATCAGATGTGTTGAAGCAGGACAACATCTAAAAACTTGCAGGGCAGAGGGTCTCCAGGACCAGGACTGAGACGCCTGGATTAGGGAAACATGATTTCAAAGAGACTGTTGTTATAGTAAGTTTTTAAGAATGGTCCAGGCTGCTTTGCTGACAGGACAAGGAATATTTGTCACAATATGTATAAGGGACAAACTAATTCCTGTCACTTCAGTGTGCTGCTCCGAGTAGCTGACCCTCTTGTGTCACCCGTCTTCCTCCTCCTTCCTCCTCAAAATGCCCTGTCCCGACTCATAGCTGTGCAGCAGCTATAATTTATCTTAATTTTGAGAATCGTTTCCATCACAGGCTCTAATTAACAGCTCACTTACATATATACATGTAGTATGCTATTTAGCAGTCAATGTATTTCTATATAATTGACTTTTTTTAACAAGAGAGAAGAAAAACTGCTATAAAGAGGTAATGAGATACTCAGTCGTTGAAGTTACTAAACTGTCTGCTGCTGCAGGAAGCTGAGCCTGGATTTCTGAAACTGCTTTTTTTTTTTATTGGCATTGAGATTGTGAAAAAGTTTAAAACCCATCCATGTAAGAATAAATTAAAATGACCTTGTAGGTATAAATAAGGTTGTATGTGTCTAAAACCCTGTTGCGCTGGCCTTTTTGTCCAGTATGCATGCTGTATCTCACTTTAATGCTGCGAGACGCTAAAACCCAAAAGATTTGAAATGGTCCAAGTATGTGCAGAAACTCAATTGTTGGAAATGATGTGCCGCTTCACTGGTCCCACTGAACCATGATAGCACAAACCTGTTAGCTTTGGTCACATTATTTACTTGTAATCTTTATCTTGAAGTACAGATGTGCAAGGACTTCTACAATTGCACTGTTCTTTACTATGGTTAGATCTATCTTGGTTTAGCTTCATCAATCTTAAGATCAAAGTGATGCGAGTTGTCCTCCTCAGCCAGTCTGCTCAGGCCTGCCACCATGCCGATGCCCTGGAATAGAGCAAATCTGAGTCCTGTACTACAAACCTGGACTTTCTCGTATTGAAGTAACTTCAGGGTTAACCCTGGGTTTTCCATCCTACGATGCTGGTTCACCTCTTGCCGGGGTAAATCACCATGACAACCTACACTAGACGGCTAACCTACTCCGGAGCAGGTTATGTTCTGGATATGAGATCGAGTATAAAAGCCCCACCTGCTGACCAATCAGTTCTGTTGACGGTGCACGAACCATGAGAGGAACGGTTAGGAGAGGGAGTTTTTAGGAATATACGCAAACCTTTTGATCTCCCCGATGACATCCTGTTCGAAAGGTTGCAGATTTTCATCCTACCGACTGTTCTACATTTGTCAACTGATGGAGCCATATGTTTGCAAATGTATCGCATAGCTGCCGGGTGGGGGCTGCAAACAATATCAAACACATTCTGTTGATTTCATCAACAACAGAGACCATGTAGAGAAATAAAGTCTTGTCACTGACCGCTTTGAAGTATGTTTTTTGTATTTGTTCTTGGCTTGTTCCCACGTCCGTTCAGCTCCCTAAGGTTGCGTCTGAAATAATGAGGTTAACAATCATGGTCACACATGGCATAACTGCAGTAACCTGAATTTATGGATTCTTCATATTTCTGAAGAATAACTGTCTGCTCCTCCATTGTAACGTAGGCTGCTCTGCAGGGTTTCTCCATCTTTGCGATTGGTCAGACCCTGCAAAACCCGCCCCTTTCAGCGTGCACTGATCAAGAGTGGAAAACCACTCAGTTTCCAGGTTGATAACCAGCTTCATAGTACTGCTTATCAGGATTGCAAATATCTGTGTAGGTCAACCCAGGTAACGTAGTGATATCCCGGATATGTTGATCCCACTTTGTAGTACAGGCCTCAGGATTCGTGGACGCAATGGCAACCATTTCACCTTCTCAAAGAGACAACGGAAAGTTCTCTCATCAGGAAACACAACAACCCCAGTAAATAGGTAAGGATTTCAATCAGTGGCGGCTGCTGGTGTTTCAATGAGGGGAAGCTCATTTTTGACCTGAACATAAAGTTTGTGTATTCATGAGTGAACAAAACAAACTACCAAATATATTAAACGCCAACGATTGTTAACAAAGAAATGTGATAACTGAAGCAAGAGGATGACGACTGTCTTTTATTTACAATTGAAATGGGCTATATCACCAAGCAAGTACGACTAAATGAGTGACCGTTCATCTTTGGGCTGCTGCACCCAAAACTTCCCCAGTGTCCATGTGTGTTTCCAGCCAACTGTCAATCAAAAGGGGATTTAGGCTTTGAACAGACCATCCAATCATCACGCAGAAGCCCAGCATCCACGTTCGCGCCCTGCTCCGTTGGCTCCCACAGACGCTGAGCCTCCGGGGGCAGGAAGAAACCGTAGCAATTAGCCAATGAGCATTTAGTTTCACTGCAGTTAAAAGAACGATGCTTTGCCGCTCCACTGAGGCCCAGAAACACTGAGCTTCAACAGGCTTTAATTAACATGACGGAAACGGATGAGAAGAAAATCGCGTCAGTCAATCTGAGATTCGTTTCTGGTTCTCAACAAACTCGTCACGTAGTTGAAGGCATTCTCGCGCGTTTTTAGACAATGAAATTTAGGAAATTTAACAAGAATGTCATGTCTGTGTCCTGAAAATGTTGATTCGGATCATCATATGTGAAACCTGCCTGGCACTGTAGTTCATATGAGTTTGATAAGAGCAGCAGTAATGGGAAGCGGCAAAGCCTCGCCAAAATCGAGCAAAACACACCAGACTAGACCACATTTTAGAGCGGCAGAGAGAGTAGTTGAGGCTTGCAGTCACGTCTCACCACAGCAGCAGTTATGCAATTCGTCTTCATCCAAGTATCTGATGGAGGCAGTGAGGCAATTGGAAGCACAGTGCATCCTGGAGAATATAGGAAAGTGCAGTTTATTCTTTAAGCTGAAAATCCATTGTTCCTTGTGCTAAAGAGCCAGCTGGAGATAATATGGGCCAATTGTACCTCAAGCCTGTGAAGCGGGCCAACAATCCTGTCTCCCATAAGGAATGTTAAGATGAGGCTCGGATCAGGAGCTCTCATTTGTTTGTTTGTAGTGGGAAAGCAGTTCAACTCTCACATTGTTAACCATTAATCTGCATGTATTTCAAACTTGGGGGGGTGCTTGGGCGTTCTCCGATCGGATCTTTAAGACTGACGATCCACCCAGGAGATCAGATCAGCCCTTGTGTCCAGATGTAGCCAACCCACCTGGATGGGTTGTGAAGGTAATGAGGTAGGTCTGAGAGGTGAGATTACCGATGCAGAGGCACAAAAAAATGCAGATCCACTCAGACCCATCACTTCACCCTTCAAACTCCAGTGCTATCGTCTCCACTGCTGCTCCTGCAGTCATGGTGTGAGGGAGGCACTTTATCTGATGAGCGTACGCAGACCGTTACAAGAGCTGCTCAAACGTCTTCGCTCTGCTGCTGCTGGAACAGATGCTCTTGAAATCCAGTTTGAGTTGTCGGAACATCCTGAGTGAAGAACATTTGTAAAAATCCAGCTGGAATCACATTTCAAACCATCCACAAATGTTCTCACATTGAAGCTAATTCGTCCGATTTGCTTTTCATTTCGGATCCTCCCAGCCCTGCCCACCGCTCCCCAGCCCCCAGACCTCTTTCTGAACTTTTACAATCCAGATATGACAAAAGAGACCAGTTTGATCTGGTGGTGTGAATGAAGCTAAGTTTTGCCGCCAAAAATAGCTGGATCCCAATGCAGCTTGTTGTGCCACTGAGGATGTGAAGGTGGCGTTAGCGGCACTGAATGTCGGTGACTGGACTGATTCACATGAATTTTGGGGGCCCACAGCAAGGCAAAACAAAAAAAACCAAACCAAAACAAAAGAAATCTGGTGTTTACTACAAATTGCGTAATAAACGTAGAAAGTTCATGTTTCCTGCAACTTGAGCTGCAATCGCCAAACGCTTGACAACCACATTGAGTCAGCAGGAATGATGGTTGCTCACGATCACCGAGGGAAAGCTGCTGTGTGACTGGCTGGTGACCTCACAGCGGCTCTGCCTTTACCCTCAACCTGACCCAATCAGGTAGCGCTCTCTACATAACCATTACGCGCAGCGTGATTTTTTTAATGACGAGGCCCCTCCCATTTAACCAGACAGGCGTTAAACGTGCTTTTTCCTGCGACGCTCGAGTCGACCGCGCATGCGCCGGCGGAGCTCGGCGTCTTTGAGTCCCGCGCCTGCAGCTGCAGCCCCGCAGTTCTTCCTCCTACTGGCTCAGCGTCATTTTCGTCCACCGCAGAGCGGAGCACATTGCGCCTCTCCTCGGAGGGATGTCTCTGCATGGACGGATGACTACCGGGACCTTTCCTCCCCACCGCTCGTCTGCCTTGAAGGGTAATTAATGTCGTTGCCCGTGCGACTGGCGAGCCACGTACAAACGGCTGGTCATTGTGCAGAAGCTGCACGAGAGGTCATGGTAGCTAGCTTGCTAGCAATAGTTATTTCTTTCTCTGGCCTTCCACCGGAACGTGGTCGGCCACCTCCCCTTAATTAGCTTTTGCTAGCACACCTTCCCGATGTATCTGAAAACGGGCAACGCGCGGCAGGGCCAGTCGTCGAGCCGCCAGCGTAAACCCGCAGGGATATGCGCAAGTGTGGAGCTCGCCGTCTCCGAAAGACGACACTGCATGCAGACTTTGCTACTAGCAAAATAGCGTCGCTGTTTATTAGCAAAGCGGGCTGCATAAGCGAGAGTCCCCGGCTGCCATTCTGCTTGCCTTTTGGTTTGTGTTAGAAACGTTTCCACAAATGTGCATGCCTGTTCACGTTTCGCAGCGTAGCTTTACTGCGTTACAGCGACGTACACGATAGAGTAACGTACCATATTGAATTATGACTCACGCTTTTCTTTATTAAAGATTCTGCATAATCAGACCCTGCAGTCCAGAACTAATGGCTCTCATATTTGAATTAAGAACTCGCTCGCTCTGATTTACAAGTGTGATGTTGCGAATTTTAAAATGCTCTAAAACAAGGTAAGACTTTTGCCTGTGTCAACAATAGTTATGAAGGCGAGCCAGACATATTCCCAGAATGAATTGCACTACGCTGTAATGAAATTAACAAAAAAAAAAAATGTCAGTGTATATGCACTGATATAATACAAGGTAAGAACAATATTGGCACCCCAAATTTGCTGTAATTATTAAGTCCCAGCTTTCCATGTGTCATCAGCGTTACCTCTTCAGTTGTGCATCACACAGGTGCTAATTTTTGACAGTCTCGAAGCAGCAAATGACAAACACTGGACACAAGAGCTGAATATGCAAATCCTGATGCATAATTCAAACTGCCTTCTTTGGGCTCCGTAGACTGCTCCGGATAGGTTTTGCATGCAATTGTGCTCAAATTAATACTGTATCACTTCATTTTGTTGGTGGAATGATGGGTGTTTATTACAATTGATGTGATTATTAATTTATTCTTTCAAGCTATATCAAATTGCACTTTGTTTTTAGTTTCTGGCCAAATAGTTGAACACCACTAATCAGCCTAGACGGTCAAGTCTACTCAGATGCTGGATGTCTGTCACATGGCTCCATGGCTTTTTTTCTTCTGCAATGGTTATTGAAATTGAAATAATCACATGTAAAAGAAGATACACAAGGTATACTGCATATATATTGATAAATTAGTGGAATTTTTTTTTATTATGAATGGTTCTGAAAAAATTATAGAAGAAAATACACTCATTGACCTCTTTATTAGGGCACACCTTTTTTCCTGCTGGTTCATGGGAATATTTAATCAGCCAATTGCACAGCAGCAACTCAATGCATTTAGGCATGTAGACGTGGTCAAGACGATCTCCTGGAGTGCAAACTGAGTATCAGAATGGGAGGAAAGGTGATTTAAGTAACTTTGAACCTGGCATGGTTTTTTGTGCCTGGCAGTGTGTTCTGAGTATTTCAGCAATTGCTGGTCTACTGGCATTTTCATGCACAACCATCTCCAGGGTTTACGGAGGATGGTCAGAAAAAGAACAAATCCAGTGAGCAGCGGTTAACTACTTGTTTGAGCTGGAATATGAAGAAAAGCATCTCTGAACACTTAAGACATCGAACCTTGAAGCAGGTGGGCTACAGCAGCTGCTGTACCTAGTAAAGAGGTCAATGGGTGTAGAGTCGATTAAGATGTAATCAGAAGGCGACAGTAATGCAATGCCATACATACATTACACCTAAAATCCACAGAAGCAGTTGTCCCACCATCTCTGGTTTTACAGCTTTAGAGGAAGACGCACTGCGGGAGGGGGGCGTTTATGGAGGTTATGAAAATTAAATTCAGTGTCGGTCGTGTTACCCGTGTTGGCCATGATAGGCAGACACTTATTGGTATTGTATGAAGAAAGACTTATTGTGGTTCACTAAGTTGGGCTTAAGCATGATGTCCCGAGCCAGTGTAAAAGGGGCATAAATCCACGGCTGTTGGATCTGCTCTCATCTGCAAAAGAACCTGATGGATTTTCCAGTCAGTGGCAGGCAGGGGGCTATGCGTGCATCCCGAAGGTGCTCTGCTGAGTTGAACGCTGGCAGAGAATGCAGACCGAGTTGTTGCGAACTACGATGTAGGACTGCACAAAAATCTGATGTGCCATAACATTGTTCTGTATTACAGTGGTGGTATGGTTTTGATTACACATCGATCTAGCATAACATTTTGACCACTGCATGTTTGCCGTAGAATATAATGCAACATCTCTGCAATAAATTCCCCTCTCAGTGGGAGTTTTATGTTGTTTATTTCCTGAATGGGTTTGAGAGAGATGTTCACATATCTTAATGGTTACTGGGACTGTAATTTGTGATGCTGATAAACTGGGTTTTACTGAAATGTGTCCCTAAACTTTTGACATCCAATTTGCACATGCATGGGATGACAAAGTTGACAGTCCATTGTATTCTACAGTAAACATGCAGTTGTCATAATTTTATGCTTGATCAGTGTATAATCATATATATTTCAAGTGTGCGTATTAAGGATTCAGTTCCAGCATCTTTCTGCTTTCATGGGTACCCTCCTAGCATAGACCCCAAACACTGAATATTGAATGCCCGAGTCAAGAAATGATTTCAAATATACACATTTTTTCAAATTTATAATAATACAGAGGATGATATTGTTAATGTTTAAATTTTAAATCATGCCTAACACTTCCTTAGTCTCAGAATCAAAATACTGACATGGAATTTAACCTTGTACACTCGCCTTAATATGACTTGCTCCTTAAATGAGGCCATTTGGCATTATTCTTACTAAATGAAATAAAGAGACCACCCACTCAAATATGGACAGTATTAAAGTGCACAACTAGTTCTCATTTGTTTTGTTTTCTCCCTCAATATTCTCAGTTTCAAAGCAGTGACAGTTAAATAATTGAGAGAAAAAAGGGTGTATAAGAACGCACTGAAAATGAGCGGATAGATTTATGGTTGAAAACTGTTTGTTAGAATGCTTGCTAGCAAAAATGTAAGGAGTGACTGACCAGTATGTCATGGTGACATCACTTTGTGTGTGATTTACAGGAAACCACCTTGCATGACTTAAACATCTGGACTGCCTCGTATGTTTGGCTGACGCGATGCTTGGATTACAGGGCAATACATCCTCCAAAGTGTATCGCTGTGTGGCATGTTCAGCCACATTCAACGGACTGGCCTCCCTGCTCGTACATCAGGCAACCCATGCGAGCGCGCTCTCCAAGACGTCTGGGCCCCCTCTAACACAGCCTGACATCAGCTCACACGACGCGTGTGCAAGCAAGCACTCATCCAGCGAGCATCCGAATCCACCGGCTCTATTGTCTGACAGTCCTTCGCCCTCCTTTTATATTTGCGATTGCGGAGAGGAATTTCAGGACTTCAGCCTCATGCTGGATCACAAGAATTCACATGTCTCTCAGCTACATACTCTGCAGCCCCTGGATAATAATAATAGCATTCTCTCCAGTGGAACAGGATGTGATGATGTGCTCACACAGAATGTTAGAATTAGTCCAGCTGTAATTGAGCCAGGTTTGGTCGTTAGTTGCCCCTCTACCTCAAGGTCCCCAGCTGTTCATAAAGACCAAAAGGCGGACGAACACCTGCAGGATGACATTGCCATGGTAACCACTCCTCAAGACCAGTATAAAACCCCTCAACATGGCTGCGAGAAAGAACTTGAGAACACATCAGCCGCAACTGAGGAAATGCCAAAGTCTGTAAGAGACATGTATTTCCAGGACAAAACCATCTCTGCTCTCAGCGGTGACAAACGAGACGCTTCATCCAGAAGTAATACACTAATGAAGCTGCTTGCATCGGCGTACATGAAACGCTTCCCACTCCCTCAGAATCAGAATAACACAGTTACGCCCAAACAAGAAGTCGTCCCAGTTGATGTAACACCAGGCACAAAACCTGATGTGTCACAGATAAATGATCTCTCAATTGCACAGTTGAGACGACTGCTTGCAAAACCTGGCATAAAGACGAAATCTCCGTCCATTGGCAAAATCCTAGATTCCAGTAGGAAGAAGATTGTTCCTCTCACAATAACGTTTTCACCTGTTGTGGTTCTTGAAACCCGTCAAAAGCTCATGGAACCCGGTGGCAATGGCACATATGGAAAATATCAGTGTGGCCGCTGTCGTAGGATCTTTCAGAACCTGGACAGACTGACAGAGCATCATTTCTTGCACAAAAAAGAGAGGATTAAATGTTGTCGTCGCTGTAAACAGCTGATCATTGGGAGGTTGCCTTTCCCTGACAATCATGTATGCCCTCCGCTAGGAAACAAGGTCATACAGTTGTCAAACCCCTTAAAAAGTAAATTGCCATTTGCCCAGAAAATGGTGCCATTCCATAGTTTAAGCAGTACAAGAAAAGTTTTCTTTTGTCCATTGTGCAAGCACAGCTACGCCCGTAGGTACAACCTCAAAATGCACAAGTGTCAAGGCCGTCAGTCGGTGCTCTCCCAGCAGGCCAGACCCTCCATTGAGAGGATGCTAGTACTGAGGTCAAACAGTAGAGCCAATTCAGATGCAGTTGTTAACGATGAAACTCAAAGTGCCAAGAGTATTGCTGTGGGAACTGAAGTTACTGGTCGAATCAAGGTTGAGGTGACCTCTCCCAGTTCAGAGCAGTCTGCACTTTCACATTTGGCCTGGAGCAATTCAGCCAAAGGCTTCTCTCCATTCCTTCCAAAGTCTTCCATGATGGAGCAGCAGAAGGACGCCTCCCCGTGTGGGACTTCACTGCAGCAAGAAGAAAACAGTAGCTGGAGTACAGCAGGAAGTGATAACAGTGAGGAAGGTCAGTGGACAATGCCTTTAGATGATGAAATGGAGTTGCTTAGTTCTACAGGAAATGATGGTGAGGAAAAGAAATCAGTGTCTGTGGAGACCGCGCCTTCGAGCCTTCGTTATTTTGTCAGAGAAGGTGTAAAACGTTTCCCTTGCAACAGGTGTCAGAAAACCTACAGTCGGGCATCTACGTTGAGCCGCCATCTACGGCTGTGTGGGTTTAGGCCTCGTGGGCCTGGGACTGTAGTACAGAGTGGTAGTCAGGGTGGCATTCCACTAAATACCAACCATATAAGACCAATGTTTGCTTGTTTTTTTTGTGGAAAGACCTTTAACCGCAAAGATAATATGATGGTTCACAGAAAAAGATGCCAGTTACAACGGACAGTAGCAAATGTGGATAGAGAGACGGTGCAGCAGAATATGTCAGGCAATGCAACAGACACCCAAACCCAGGAGGATGGTGAAGGAAACTGGGGCATCATGTCACTGCCCTCAGTTCTTCCCAGGAGGGTAACATGTGAGTGCGGGGTTGGATTTACATCTCCGAGGTTGCTCCTGGAGCACCTTCAAAAGCACGCACAGGAGTCATACACTTGTCCAACTTGCGGAGAGACCGTTAATTCTTGGGCAGACTATGAGGTTCATCTGCAGATCCATATGCATCCTCATCACCAGCTGCTGAAAGGACTACAGCCGCAGCGATCACAACCCCTTTTACTGCGGTTTCAGCAAAATCCACCTCAGCCGCAGCCGGCTCAGTCGGCGCAGCAGCCGCCTCCACAGAAACAACCAAGCCCAGGACAGCTTCCAAACCCTTTGAAAAAGCAGCAGCGGATTGTGTGCTCTCGCTGTGGGAATACATTTGCCACTCGCTGTTCTCTTCGAAGGCACATATCCTGGGATCGATGCAAAGGTAGCCGGGTCACAAATCCACCCAAAACGTATCACTGCTCCCACTGCAAGTCTGACTTCCCAAACACAATCAGCCTCCTATTTCACCAGAGAAGTGGGGCTTGTAAGCCTCCCATCAAGCCTGTGCGGTGCCCTGTTTGCCTTCGCTGGTTCGGCACCGTCGATGGTTTGCAGAAACACCTGCTCACTCACAAACAGTCTGAAACGTATCGCTGTGACGTTTGTCGGGGTACGTATCCTAATCTTAAATCGCTCAAAAACCACCGCAGGAGGATTCATCGCATCATGGCTGGAGATATGAACCTAAAATCACAAGAACTTGCCACTTCTGAATAATGGTTCATATTTTTTTAGACAAATCTCAGCAACATGGGAGCAAATAATTGGAGAAAAGATGAGATCTGTTTAATAAATTTGCCAGTTGTGTATTACATGCTTGTTTTTGTTTTCTCAAACTCTCCAAGAGTTATTTTAACATTGTATAGCCAACGTTTTCAGAAATACATGGTATTTCTATAGGTGTTATAGTAGAGTTGCTGTACAAAACAAGATATGAACAATACATTTCAGTTTCATTAAGTTAATCCCTCTTACAGTCTTATAGTTTGTAAATATTTTTAAGTATTTGATAATCAGACTTTTATCAAAGGTGTGCTGTAGCTTGTTGTTGTTCCTGTTAATAAACATAACAGTAGATCAATCACACGGAATCATTTTTGTGAGGTGGTAAATCTTACTTTCGAGTTTTAAAGCTAATTTTGCTGGAGTTCACTTTGATTTATTCATTGTACAATGTGCATGTTTAAGACGACCCGAGTGCCCCAGTTGTCTGCTGGTAGAAAACTGCACGGAAAAGCTTTGTTTGAATGTATAGATATCTGCATCTAATGCAGTGATTTTTTTTAGTCATATAAACAATGAAGATAATTGGTAATCTCTGATTTGTGACAAGAATTTAATTGATTGGTGTTAGTCATATGGAAGATAATTAATGGTGTTTAAGTTTTGTTTGGAGACAAGTTTTAATTTAAGCATCAGCTGTTAAAGGCCCCTGAGATGACTGCCCCAGCGTTAGCTGGCCATAACCACTGCTTTTGAGGGCGGTGTGTCAAAAGAGCGTTATGACCATTATTTCAGCTTGTCTGCCTGTTACATCATTTTAATGTGTAATTTCAACAAATCTAGTAACAGATGCGAGACACTACACATTGCACAGAGTTAGTAAAATGGCATCAGTTATGACTTTCATGTAACAAAGTAAAGCAGGGCATAAATTTCATAGGTTCATAATCAGGTTATCCTTGTGTGTGGATTCAACTGAAAGCAATTTTTTGGGCCATATATTGAAGTTTGTGCCTTTTTTAAAACATTGAAGTATTTTTCAGTCTTTAAGCCCACTTTTCATCACTATTTACCCTTAAGAGAGTTGTCCTGTCTTTTGAATATGGCAGTAATCTCTTAAGAATCATCTATGTCATCATATTGCATAATAAAGCTCACGGGTTTATCACCACCTAAGCCTGAACAACCAAGCCTGATAATTAATGATTAGAACTCATTTAAAAGATGGAAAAGGTTTCTCACTCTTGGTGGCAGGATCCCAAATGTTTGTATATTGCATAAATACCATAGTTAAAAAGGTCTTGTATTGAGATATTAAAATGTTTGGTGCAGCCTCACCATAAAGGAATATTTTAAAACGTATTTGTAAAGCTTTTATAAATCTCCTTGAACTTAGTCCATGTCCCTGCAAGAAAGCCCAATGCATGTTGTACTAAAATTAGAAATTGTATGGGATTTTGTGGTTTCCTGGAGTATATTGATCGGTAAATGCATAAAATCGATATAATCATTGGATCACTCCTTTCACAGGAGAACTTTTGAGCCACATTTAGGGATCTAAGCTATAAACACTTTTTTTTTTACTTATGCAGATTAACAAAGTATGAACATCTGTATGTCTATGACATCATTGCAGCCTCACAACCAACCGAGAGGCACTGCATCCAAAACTCCACGAAGACAGCAGGGTGGGTGGGTGACGATTTTCAGCCGATAGGTGTCACTGTAATCCAACGAAGCCCGGACGTGATGCGTGAATGCGCGCCTCCCGTAGAAGAAGAGAAAATAAAGGTCTTCCCTGTGTTTTTGGCGTGGCTAACGGCTACTCACTCATGCCAAAAGCCGGCAAGTTACGTAGATTGTCTAACGGAACGACACAGGAGACGCTGTGTGTGATTTGTGGTGAGGACAACTCAGGATATTGGTCCGGCGGTACTTTGAATTCATGCTAAGGTAGGCTAACACTATTGTCATCGGCTAGGCGGGTGAGGCTAACGTTAGCATGTCAGGCTTGCAGCAAATCAGGCGTCGTTCAGCAAAAAATAGCGACGTGAGGCAAAAATATCAACCCATACGTTCACTTAAGCACCAATAGTAACGGTGTCGCAGTATTAATGAGCTTGGTGTGTCAACCGTACACATGTCAGCACCCATGAAGGCATTTGTAAGAAGTAGTCTGACAATTCTTTGGGGTGTCAGGGAAGAGCTAATGGAAACATCAAACGTGTAAGTGATTTTTTTTTTTAATTTTTTTTTTTTTTTTTACATGATTTTGCAAAAGTTATTATCCTCATTTTAGCTTAGCGTGGAGTTAAACAGACAGTGTCGTAACTCTAATCATCTAACCATTTTACACTGGCATATACCTGGAGTGGATTTCTGGCCTGGTTTTGTATTAATTTTAAACCCTGTCTTCATCAGCAGATTCGGTGCTCCACAAGGCTCCACAGCAGAAGTGAGCACGTCCATGGCAAAGCTGATGATGGAAAGAGAGAGGCAGAAACTGGAAGATGGCGTCAACAACCTCTTGACAAACAAAGGCAGAATTTGCTTCAGCTGCGAGCAGATATTTGCAAATCAGAAATTTCTTGAGGAGCATGTGTGCCCATCCGCAAGTCACATCTGCTCCTGTGGAACTGAGTTTGCTGTGTATGAAGTAATGCTGCACCACAGCACCACACACGAGCCAGGCCACCAAGTGCTGGATCATGAAACGATAAAGAAGCGCAGAATTGAGAAGTGCAAGGAGGAAGAAGAGAAACTGAAAAGACTACAGTTGGGCGAGGTTGTCTGGGAGGCGCCAAAATTGGATACTGCGCCATCGATTTCATTGCCAGTGAATCCTATGCTGCAAGTACCCATTGCATCATCTTGTATGCCACAGACCTCCATACAGCGTGCACAAATTTCACAAGTTCCCACAACGTATCCATCCATGCCAGCACCTTTGCTCCCAACTCCTATCCAGTCAGAAACAGAGATGCAGAACATTTTTGCAGGTGTAGGCGCACCAACGGTGGACCTTTGGACACTTTACCAGCCAGTGGTGGTTTTGCAAATGGAGCGCAAATTTAACAAGAAGCAGCCATATACTTGTGGTAAATGCGGGGAGTGTTTTGCGATGAAAAACTGTCTCATCTCCCACAACAGCGCCCATGTCACAGATAAAATTTCTGGCTGTATTGGATGTGGACTGCTGCTCTCCAGCAAGAAGTTAGTGCCTCGCTTCCACATTTGTAACTCCCCCAACACTGCTACCAAATTAAGACTCATCACTGCAAGGCCACTGAATCACAAGAAGCAAATTGAAGCCATAGAAAGGAGTCAGAATTCAAATGCCCAAAGTCTGAATGTAACCTCCTCCCTACAGCTGAGAGGCACATATCCCATTGCAGCCAATAAAGGCAGTCAGATGCTTCACGTCAATTCTGCCCTGCAGTTGAAGAGTCATAATTACAGTGCACCCAAGCCCGTCAGTGCGTCCATTCTTTCGAAGAGTCAGAGTCCAAATCCAGTTACATCCAATAAAAGCAGATGGAGGCTTCCTGACACTCCCCCTGCGCAACTGAAGATGCCCACGAATGCTGCATCAGGTGCAATGAACAGACCAATGCAGACATCCTCTGCAGCCAATAGCTTCCCATGTCGAGTCTGTCATATTCCTTTTGAAACTGCTCAGCTTCTTCAGAGGCATAAGTGCATCAAAGCACATGAGTTCATGGCAAAGCATGCACGAGCAGGCAAACGGTTTTGCAGACAAAATCGGGTGACCCCCGTCGCAGGACCAAGTCTTACTCAGATGAATGGTGAGAGAAAACTTGGCTTCCCAGCCTCTGTGAACATGAAGAACAACCAAATGGTGCCAGTTAGTTTGGACAAAGGGAAAGGAGCAGTTCCTCTCAGTGTGAAAACAGGAGGAGACTTGGACGATGATTGTTACATTGTTGAAAGAGGACCAGACAAACCTGCCGAGATGATTTACCAGGTCACCTCATCTGTCCCTATTAAAACTTGACAAAATTGGAAAGACAAATCCAGCTTGCATGCCACATGCTATTTTCAGTATGGACTATGTGCAAAAAGTCGGGAACATCAGCTTATTTAAGTTCATTCCACAAGAACACAATGTGTCCAGGCTTCCTCTAAAGTACTTTGAAATATATATCTGTGTAGAATGGATAGTAGAAACAATCATACATTTAAATTAAGTTATATTTCTTTTGTGAATTACAGTATCTGTCCCAAAAGTCTAAATTCTGTACATTATACCAGTGCATTCATGCACTAGTAAGAAAGACAATACATTTTGTATAGGTTATTAAAAATGTCTATGGTGGTTTCAATTTGTTGCATTTGGACAACCAGGGACTGTTATAGTTTTTGTTTTGAATAGGTTTTTTAGTATGATTTAGAATGTTTTTGTCAAGTTGTGAGAATTGGCTGCTCTGCCCAGTGTGTTTTTACTGTTGTCAGAATTTAAAGATACATGTCATATTAAACTATATTTTCCAATAATTCACTGCATGTTCATTGAAAATGCAGCATGACTGAGTTTGTTATCAACTGAGTTACTGACTTGCACTCATAACCTGCGAGTTGTGATGGAGTCACTAGTTTGCAATAAGTACTTTCATATAATTAAGTGCCTTAGTAAATGCAAAGGATAATATGGAGGTCTGGACAAAGTCTTATGATAAAATGAGTGAAATGAAATATGTGCTCAATTTCTAGATTTTGTTAATCTCAACCAGCTATGTGTGAGACTTGGCGATTGGTGACTTAATTTTTGGGGGGATTGATAAGACATGCATTTAGTTACAATTCACATTTTCAAAGCTCCATTGAAACTTTCTAGATATTAGTGTATTGGTTTTTGTACTTTTTGTACAAAAAGTATCACAAAGTTTCTTGAGCAAATGATTGTGTATCTATGCAGTTCTCTACTGTGCCCCCCCCCCCCCCCCCCCCCCCC
>CAAKHG010009522.1:19418-49101 GCA_901007715.1 Dactylopterus volitans
TTGTTGTTTCATCACTGTTGCAATGAGCATGCACATTGTATTTATTATTCAATTTTGTATTAAGATGCACCTTTAATACACAGATGATACGCACACAGTTTTCACATGAAAGTGCAAGTATTTAGTGTAACCTCCCTTTGCACTTGTTGGGTTCTGGGCAGATAATTTTACATTTTCTGCTCCAATTTGGTGTGTTATACCAGGTTTAATTTCAACACAACTCTAAAGGTTCTTGTTGATTTTGTGTGTATATAAGAGTTTAACTGGAAGCTTGCTAACATATAAGTCTCAATCACATTTCAATTTGACAGACATAAAATCGAAATCTTGCAGCAAAATTAATGTCACTTTTTAGCAAACAATGTGGATATGCGGTATATATGGAGGGCAACAGTGTTGATGTTTAAGTTTCTTTGAAAGTAGAAAAATACAGCAAATAATTTGCTCTTCATGTGGATGCCTGACAATCATGCAAGCAGCGTTTCCCTGTGATCTCCAGCAGGGGGCGTCGTTTCAAAGCGAAAATTGACGCTATTGAGTCTCCATTGGTGATGAGGTAAATATTCATGACTAATATCCAAATGCATCGAGTTGCGTTCAGGTGGTGTTCGTTTGATTGCAAGTGTGTACGAGTTACCAAGCATTACGTATAACTGACGGGGAGCAGCCGGCGCATTACTGGTAGTATATTCTGAAGCTTAAAATATGACAAGAGTCGTGCAAATCGCTTGTCCATATCTCGCTGTTTTCGGGCGTCTCTGCAGGGCAACTAAAAATTCCCACGATACTCGAACTATCCACTTCGTGCGCTTGGCTTGATTGGCACTTTTGTCGGGCTGCTTTGTGCGTGGACACCGAGTGTCTCGCGGGCGCAAAATGCCGTGAAAAGAAGACAAAGTCGGGACCGTATTGACAGCAGTCAGGCTACCAGACGACTGCATGACGCTTAAAGTGTAAAAGAGCCAGTTTAAGACTGGTCTCGTGTTAGCTCTGAGGTAGCCAATGCTAGCTAGCCGAGCCAGCGGTCAGTGCATGGCTACGCAGGGACCAGTGTTGAGTCTCCCGCACAGGCAAGCAGTTTGTGTTTACTTCCACTCGGCACATTAACCGGCGTTGAAAATATGTCTAGGAAAACATAACTAGTTCTACATAAAGTTGCGCGAGCTGGCATGGTTGTTTACGGTAAGGTAAGTGTGGCCTGTAACGGTGAAGCTGAAAACCTGGCCTACCGGGAGATAACGCCTTTTTTTTCTTCTTTTTTTTCTTTTTTTTGGTTATTCATGCCGTTTGTGGGATTAATGGGAGATGCTATGTGGAGGTCGTCTGGTCGCTCAGTCGATGGTGTTTGGCATTGCGTCACCTCATGGACACGGTCACTGTCGCGGCAGGCAAATCATTCCGCATCGATTGATCCTAAAACTCATTAGGTGAAAGTGATTGTTACCGCAGGGAGACGAGGAGGAGCTATTGTCCGAACGGTGACAATACTTCGTTTAAGCTGTAACTTCTACTAGCAAACAGCAGCGTTAGTTTATGTTCTCCGGACGCTCTAAAATAACTAGACTGTTGTTAATTTCGTACTCGAGCACAGGGAGGTGTTAAACTACTCTTAGCAGAACAAGCACTGGATTAAGATGTTTTTACTCAAAAGTAGAGTGGCATTATCAAAACCCGGTGCTCACCCGTTCTGCAGAGTAGCCCCACCTCGACTATTTTAATATCCCATAGCATCGTTAATGGCGCGCCACTGTGTTTGCAGGATCCCACTGCTGCAACAGTTTGTAAATTCTCAGCTAGATAAATCCTGACAAATGCCACTGTGATTTACAAAAATGCTCAGTTGTCTTGCAATACTGTGCATCAGTTGCCTCAGAAGAAAACTTGCTCGCAAGAGTCTTTTTGACACGAAATGGCAGGGACATGCAGGTGTTGCTAATGACATTAATGGAGGTTCTGTCATGCTTAGGTGAAGTACAGTAAACCTTTGTTTCCTTACTGTTTCACGTCGAAATGGCATCCTCTGTCGTCTGAAGTTGAGCCTTGCACGCGTGAGTGAATGATAGTATGTTACACCACTGGTTAAAAAAAAAATAAAACAATGTTTCCACACTTGACAGATTCCCTTTCCATCATGACTTACTGCACCTAAATGCGCTTAAAAGCCCAGACATGACAGTCAGTCAGCCAAGTCAGCCGCTGACCAAGAGATGGGGACCTCATGAACAGTTGTATCGCATCCAGTCATTTCTGAGTTACAGGCACAAGTGTGTACAGTTGGCACTTCTTTGTCCATGCATATGTGTGCTTTGTTTTGAATGGGAAACATTTGCATCGCAGGCTAGTTTGCTGGTCTGGTGGCACATGAGCACGTATTACTTTAGGATGACAAATTCTTATGAGTTACAACCTCCTTGTCACTGTTTAATCCACAGACTCTTGACATGGGGAGTAAAATGTCCTTGAGCAGAGGAAGCAGTGACCAAAACTCAGTCTCTGAATTAACGTCGTTGGCGTCGCATCCTCCTAATTCCTTTCATGTTCTGGACTCCAAACAGGTAGTTAGAGAAAGCCAAACAGACACATAACCCCAAAGTGATGCTGTCTACCACAATATACAATGGAATTTCTGGAAATAAATTTTAAATGTAAATGAAGGACTTGATGAATATTCCTGCACTGATTTAGTTGTTTGTTATGTTAGGGTTAGTAATATATAGGCTATTGTTACATTAAAATGTGACGGGCACAGAACTGTAAGGCTGGACATAAAGTTATATATACTTTTACACAAATAATTCCCTCTATATTTATGGCTGACATATTTACTTTCATAATACTGTTATCCTTATATTTATATTTTTGATCAAAACACAAAATTGTACATTTTCAGATTTAAAAATGTATTGGCTCACAAGTCAGTTTATCATAGCTGACACCTCAGTAAGCATGTGCTTTCTTAAATATTGGTGATAGAGGTATTCTTTATCATGGCTTTATTTTGACTCTTTTTAGGGGAAGCAATACCACTACTATGTTGTTGACATACTGGTTTTATCTCTCGTAGATATCTGGAGGTCAGAAACGCTGTGATGTAGGCCCAGACTCCGGTAAGGGGAAGGAAATTACACTACCAGACCCGAGTGAACCTCAAGCTGAATCCCACTCTTCGGGGAACCTGAAATCTGATGGACCCGTTCACCCTGAATCTATCAGCAAAACAAATAGGCGACAGAGTGAAGACATGGCGACACAGGAAGAGATGGAAGCAAAGTCTAAAATGACGTCTTCAAGCGTGTGCAGCTCCACAACAGACAATCGTGGAAAACGCTTGGAGCTTCGCAAAAAACGCGGCCGTCTTCAAAAGGTAACAGAGTTGCTGCCTGAAGACAAAAAGGATTGTGGTCCTTCTGGACTTGATGCAGTTCAACATAAAGAGGTCAGCACTACAATACCTTCGCAAATATACTTGGCGAACCACAACGGTGACAACGTGCCTCACTCTGTAGATGGTCCTTCGATGAATGATTTACCTCATAATGAGATGTCTGGTGCTTGTACTGTTTCTGGTGGCAAACCAGAAGATGGTGTACTTCTGCGGTCAAAAAGGAGGAGAGGAAGACCAAAAAAAGCAGAGTTCACAGTTGTTAAAAACATGGTTGCTGAGGCTGCGACTGCAGGTGCACCGATTGCTTCTACTGTTAATAATGTCAGTAGTCTTACGTGGCGACTAAGAAGTAGAGGAGAGCAACACCCCTCGACACTAAATGAAAAAACTGGGTCTGATGTTCTGGTTGACTTGAAGGAAACAGAAGTGTCGGCAAGTAATTCACAATTTCAAGTTGTTAAAAGAAGGCGCCGTAATTTGCAGACTGATCAGCACATTCCTGCTAAGATGTCCAAACTCGACGTTTCCCCGGAAGCCCCGTCGGTGTTGAGGACAGAGGTCGTCAGTGCAGGGAGAGTGGAGACGGAGAAGCAGGTGGGACTGAACAACGATGAACAGGAGCCTGATGCAAATAGAAAAAGGGGTCCACTGTCCCTACAGTCTGGAGGACAACAGCCAGAGGTGAAGGAAGACGCTTCGACACAGAGTTCCCAGCCTGCACTTGAGGCTACACCTGTTTCTTCAGAGTGCACAGAGACTGTAAATGTGGTAAGCCCCAGCCAAAGTGATGAGCTCAAAATAAAGCAGGCGGAGGACATGAAAGGCAGTGGGGAGACGCAGTCACACAACAATCTTGGCTGTCCAAAGGATGTCAACCTCCCAGAGAACGCCAAGCCTGCTACCAGTGATGCTGTAACATCCTCTGAACAACCACCTAATTCCGTTGAGATCCCCTCTGATCTTAAGACCGACAGCGCAGACGTAGAGCTGGATAATCAGATGAATCCCGTGTCAAAGTTAGATAGTCCTACATTTTTGCAAAGCCACGCCAGTGCTACAGTCGAATCCAAGGGACCAAGACATCAGCTACACACTTTCAGACGTAAAAGAGGTGGCAAGCGGAAGAGGAGAATAAGTACCGTTTTGTTAAAGGAGCCGACTGAAGACGGCCGTGACATACAAGGCGAAGCTGATTCCGGCGACACAAACAAAGAGCTCCAGTCGAATGTCATCTTCACCAAAAAAGGCGGGAAAACTCTGGTGAAATGTGGTTACTGCAGTCGCACGTTTAAATTTCTGTCTCAGTTAGTCATCCATCAGCGCGTTCATACGGGGGAGCGGCCCTTCAAATGTCCCGAGTGTGACAAAGGCTTTAGCAAAAATTCAAACTTGAATCTCCACCTCAAGACACATCGAAAGAGTAACATATACAAAAAGTGTCCGTACTGTGAGATCAAATTCTCTTGCTCCGAGTATTCCACCCACATGGAGACACACGCTCATGAGATTGACCAACACACCGAGGTCCTCGAACCTGAAAAACGGAGTGAAGAAAACAACCATGACCACACTCAGGTAATTCATAGGTCAGCCTCTCCAGAAAAGAGAAAAAGCAAAGTGTGTCAGTACTGTGGCAAAACATTCAAATTTGAGTCTGCCCTCATAAGACATGTGCGTGTCCACACTGGGGAGAAGCCTTACAAATGCGATATATGTGGCAAAGCCTTTGGTCAGGCGTATTTCCTCCGTGTGCATGAGCTGACGCACTGGTCAGTGAAGCGTTACAACTGTACGGGCTGTGAAAAGTCTTTCACTCATTATAGCAATGCGAAAAATCACACTTGTAGACCGCCGGGAAGCCACGAGGACGAAGAGCCCAGCAGACGAGCGGTAAAGCCCTCGCTGACTTACACGTGCCACATCTGCAAGAACGTTTTTAACCACCTCCTGGAGTTCAACAGCCACATGAGAGCTCACACGGGCGCGAAGCTTTATCGCTGCTTGCATTGCGACAAGCTGTTCGCTGTGCTCTCTGAATTTAATGCCCACCGTGGTCACTGCAGAGGGGAGAGAAATGCCGCAAGTTCCACCATCAAGCAGGAAGAGACCATGTCGTTGATCAAATACACCGTGCCGGCACTCAGATGTTCATCGGGACACAACTCAACTTCCCCCCGCAAAGCCGGGAATTGCGAAACGCAGAAAAGACAATCCTCCGAGATCCACCGCAAAAAGCACTTTGCTACCTTAAAGAAGCCGTTCCAGGCAGCCGCCACACCGGCTCACCAGCTCTCGTATTTCGTGTCAACGCTGAACAAACTAGATAACCGGTCAGACCCGAGGAAGTATTTCTGCCCGGGTTGCGGGCGACTGTTCAGGCACATGGGTCGACTCCGAGCCCACATGCTCACTCACGCCCGGGGTCAAAGTTACACCTGCGACTGCTGCGGCAAGACGCTTCAAAGCTGGAAAAAGCTGTGGCATCACCAGAGGGTCCACCGACAGCGGCGCGGGCGCTTCACCTGTCCCCAGTGCGGTCAAGGATTTCGGCTTGTTGAGCTTTACAAAAAACACATGAGCGAGCACCCGGACTTCCAGTGGGTCCAGCTGAGGCCGAAGAAAGTCTTTCTGCCTTATCAATGTGAGCAGTGCAGAAGCAGCTTTAAGACTCTAGATCTGCTGTTCAGCCACCAGCTGTGCCACTCCTCCGCCCAAGACACGCACACACATTTCGATCTGTCCATAGATGATCAGTGTGTACAGTCGAACAGAGTGTCAAGTCCTCCCACAAACTCGCACGCAGAAACGCCATGTCCTGAACCGCCCGATCGCGGCTTAAGCCCCGTGGCAACAGTCCAGACAGGCAGTTCTTCTCTCAGCTATTTTTCCAAACACTCAGACCCACTTTTTCATGAGTTCCCGCCGGTAATTTGCTCGGTGCAAAATCATGTTCTTGATATGAATCAAACCGCCCAGCGATTTAACCACCCTGTTTTGATGCAAGAGGCAACTAGTAGTCACCTAAGCGATGGAAATGCACTTGAAACACCAGTGACAGCTTTGAGGACAGTCAAACGACCGGGGCCCCAAAATGGCCATATGTCAAATGAAGGAACCTTAGAAGGTGTTCGGTGCGCCGTGTGTGACAACGAATATCCTGCCATTTCAGACCTTTATCGTCATTATTTGCAGCATGCCCGTGGCCAGTTGTAATAACTTGAATGGCGCTAATATGCCCCTTCAATATACACATAAATGTTTTTGTGTGGTTAACACAGGAGCTCTGTTGTCTTTGATTGGAAAACATAAAATCACTGTCTGTTACTTAGCAGAAATGCCTCAAAAGAGAATCTTTGGAATATAAAAACATGCGCTGAATGTGCAAATCATTCTGAACACCGTCAGTGTTATGTTCATCGATTGAACATCTGGTCCATGCATCTCAGTTTCTATACTTAAATATCTATCCATCAGCATGGATGAGATGTACACAGATACTTTGCTCATTCAGTGTATTAATACCTAACCAGAAGCAGCCGTGGAATTGTAGAAACTGAATGATAATGGTTTTTAGGAGCATGTTATACAACCACTTAATGACCGGCATTGTGAGCTTCTTTGAAGCGACAGAGGTGGACTGCACATGCAGCTTAAATGTATGACCGTTCAGAGGAGTTGAACTCGCACTGTGATACCAACTGTTCTGTTTGGCAAACTGAAACACGGCAGCAACAATTTGCGAGTTTATGAAATAAACCTCTCTTTATTTCACCTGTTGCTTTTTTTTTTTTTTTTTTACAAGTTTAGTGTGCATGTATCAAACGTCACCTCATGCTGATGCATTTGTTTACTGCATGACCTCTTTGAATTTAATATCAAATTTCACATCATGTGAATCTTTTTAAGTCAAAATTGTTAACTCAATGTTTCACAACAGGTGTTGCACTGTTCTAAGTCACTGTTGTAGATGTTGCTTTATCATCAGCAACAGATACTTGGGTTGCCATTTTGTTTGAAATTTGGAACAAAATACCAGCGCTATCATGCTAACTTTTTTGTTTTTTTAAACGTGATGGCTGAAATCAAGTGATGCTTAATTTACTATGAAATAGACTGACACACCACACACATTCCGCATCTACAGTATCAAGTATGAAATGTTTGTGAATGAACTTCATTGTTGTTTACTGCTTCTGAGAAGAAAAAAAAAATCATGATTTGATGTCTACCCTTTTGTTTGAATTATGGAAAAAAAGGATCAAACATGTCGAAAGGTGGATGTTCTGTTTTACATGATTTGATGCTATAGTTTGTCTTCAAAACAATAAATGTTCATTTTTTTATTCATAAGTAATTATTGTTTTTTTTTCCAGCAAATTGTATTTTAGTCAAAAAAAAAAAGTGAGATCAAGTTCTTTCCAAGGAGGTCAGATATAGCAAACGTCATTTCTGAATCATTTATTCATGCATTTGCAGTTTTCTGTCACACAAATAGTTGCTTTAAATTGACTTTAGTTGGATGACATGGTGCTGCGAATCCAGGAATTGTAGTTGCAGACTTTGGCGTAGACTCCAGGCTTGTTCCTCTGGGCACAGCCGTAACCCCAGGACACAACACCCTGCAGCATGCCGTTACACACCACGGGGCCACCAGAGTCACCCTGTCAGGACACAAGCCGAAAACACAACCTTTGAGCACAGATGCTCTTAAGTTTGGTTTGTCTACTTAGCAAGAGTGATGGCTTTTTTCTGGTACCTGGCAGGAGTCCTTGCCTCCCTCAAGGAATCCAGCACAGAACATGTTGGAAGTGATCTGTCCGGGGTAAGAGGACCTGCAGCTGCTGTCACTCAGGATTGGGGCGTCCAGGCACATCAGACGATCAGGGTAGTAGCCTGGAGAAGGGACCAAAAAAAAAAAAAACTCATTTGAATGTGCTTTTGAGACTATCAAACTTCTTGGATATGTTTTCACTGTTTTACTGACTTCCAGAGCTGCTGGTGTTGCCCCATCCAGAGATCAGACAGCGGGTGCCTGAGCTGGCACAGCTGGAGGGCAGGGACACGGTGCGGACATAGCTGTTGAGGGTGGCAGGCTTGCTGAGCTTGATCAGCATGATGTCATTGTCCAGGTTGCGACTGCTGTATCTGGGGTGCCTGATGACCTTGGCAGAGCTGATGAATTGCTCTGTGCCCTCGTTGACCGCGATGTTGTGCTCACCAAGACGCACCTGGACGCGGCTGCAGGCAAACGCATGACAGTTCGATGAAATGTAAGTATTCAGCTCGCAGCGGGCATGAGGTGTCAGGTGATTTGAAAATCTGATCTCTTCACTTACGACTTGTAGCAGTGAGCAGCAGACACCACCCAGGTGCTGGAGATCAGGGAACCTCCGCAGAAGTGGTAGCCGGCGTTCAGGGAGACCTGGTAAGGCACAGAGTTCTTTCTGCACTCGTATCCTCCAACAATCTTGTCACCCTCATCCTCGAGGGGTGCAGCATCTGTAATACCAGCACGAAGTTGTATCTCCTTAAAACTGTCAATATATTAGATGAATAGATTCATATTTTGATATACTCACAAGCTGCAGCAAGCAGGGCGAGGAGAATGAAGTACTTCATGATCGGGCTCTAGACCTGTTGAACCAATGCACATCAGGAGGGGATGTGAAGGGATTTATATACCAGTGAGCTGCCTGCCCTGATGGCGCTTTATCTAAAACTCTCAGAAATTTTCCAGATGCTGTGCATAATGATGAAACATTAACCCACCTGGGAAGCGCCGCAGCAGGACCTCAGAGGGGAGCAGTTGGGTCTCAGTTTTTATGCTGACACATACAAATATAGACAACTGCTCTACTGGTGGTTTAAAGTAATACATAGTCATTCATTTTTGAACAAACTAGCCAGACAAGAAATAAACAAAGATGAAAGGACAAATAATTTGTGATACGTTTATGGTTACAGTTAGGTTTTAATTCATTCATTCATTCATTCATTCATTCATTCATTTATTTATTTAGGGAGTTCACACATTGTGACCATATTGATTATAAAAGTGAGAAGTGGGTTAGAAATTAGATATATTGCCTAAGAATCGAATATTTTTATTTTACACTTTATCTTGTAAATTTCCCGAATTTTTATTTTTATTTCCAGAAAAAAATAAAATAAAAAATAAAAAAAGATTCGCACACCAAACATGGGAACAAAACACCGAAGATTTAATTACGTTTTCTTCCAATTACTTTTGTTCTTTTTAATATACAACTGCTCCTAAGCCACTCAAATGTTAATTATTGAAGTTTATTCTCCAGACATTTTACTTTTTGTGCAGTTCTGCTTATCAGTATATTGAAAGAAGAATATCTCTTTTTTTTATAATTGGAATGAATTATTCAAATCCTTCCGGAATGCGCTCTACAAGTTTACATTTGAATATCGGTTGCTTTTTCGGTATTAAATCTGCCAACACTCGTTGCGAAATTGGTAAATAGAGCCAAATGTATGAAGCGAACATATCTGAACTTTGATTGGTCCTGAACGCAACTTCTTTGTGATGTCAACAGAAAGCGACGCTCCCTGGTTTGTGTATCGGCTGCCGAGCTAACAGCTGCACGGACGCTGTTTTGGTTTTGTTTTGCGCTGCCATGCGTGGATATCGCGAGGTAGGAAACGCAGCCAGCTCGCCCTCCTGGTCGGATCCGCCTCGGTTGTGACCGGCACCCCAGGAACAGCCGCGGTCTTCATCTTAAACCGCGCTAGCCCGGTAGCTAACGGCTAGCCCCAACGCAAAACCAGTAACTAATGTATGCGGAATACGCAACCATTGCGGATGTGGTGCAGACAAAAATGCGCATCGATGCGACAGAATTCGGGAGCCCGTGTCGGAGCCAGATGAGAGCGCGTTTGTTTTGATGTGCTCGACACTCGCTCAGCGTGTCGCGTTTTGTTGTTGTCTTTCAGCTTTGGAGGCGATCCTCTGCCTGGATGAGGCAGCTCGCAGTTAAACAGCTGGACGGTTAGATGTCGCGCCCCGCGAGCTCCAGTTGTTTCATTGCGGTGCAGATGTGCTCCCAGTGACATGTCGGTGTGAGGGGGGAAAAGAAACCGACAGAGATGCGTCTAAGCGGCGGCAGCCTGCTATAAATGGCTAGACTAAGGGACCTGATTGGACACGATGTTACCTGGAACTTAACTGCAGGAATGACGTGATTCATTCATAGCTTAGTTTTTAAAGACAGCACTTTTGGGGAGACTGCAGCCGTGCGTTTCACCAGACGCCGCCTCACAGCGTGTGTGCGACAACTGCGCTGCAACCAGATTCCTACTTGTGTGACACACTTTGTCAACTACTTGTCATGTCTTAAGCTGCGTGTTCAGTTGCACCTTGAACTTGTGTAAATGGGGCGGCGGCCCTCATTGTCAGAATTGGCCAGCCAGTCAGTTCTGCTGTGAATCAGATCTGACCCATGACTGAGTACTACGAGGAGGGGGGGCTGCTGTACGAGCAATCACCTCCCATGCACATCAAAGTGGAGTCTCCGGAGGGACCCTTTGGAGGGGGAGCCTCAGAAAACGGCTTCCCCAGGGAGGATGAGGACTCGGAGGGCAGCTGTGACCAGAACAATGGATTACCTGGGGGCCTCCCCTTCAACGTGGTAGTGGTGCATCCAAACATCATGGCACCCGGCATGTCCTCAGACGACCTCTTGACCATTGAACAAAGTAAGCCTGAAGAGGGTGATAGCCGTCTTGATCACCTGAATTCCATGTTTAATTTGTTTATTTTCTGCATTTCTGCACAGCTGGTGGATTATAATCGGGAAAAAAAAAACGGTTAAGTATGTCGGCCCGTGGAAGCATTTTTATAAAATATTAGCAATGCACTATAGTTAGGATATGCTTAAATCAGCTGCTGTGTTTTTACCAAGAGCTGTCTGACTGCAATACTTTGCTTGGTAAAAGTGGTCATAAATTATCTCTGTTAATGTTCTGGCTTCCACACCTAAAAAAAGCACATTCATATTTATTACGGTATATTTTCCCTCACTTGATAGTTTTTTTTTTTTTTCTTGTTTCTGTGCTGTGCTCACCTTCCTCCTAACAGACAGAGCTATGTCAGCAGCGCTGGCAGCCGGTGGCGCAGGCAAAAGAAAGAGTCGTTTCAGTGGAGCAGAGCTGGAGGTGTTGGTGTCAGAAGTTACACGGTGTGAAGGAGAACTGTTTGGTCCTGCAGGGAGGCTTCGACGGCGGGAGAGAGAACGCATCTGGGCAGGAATCCTTGAGCGAGTCAACGCCGTTTCCAGAGTCCCGCGTACGCTGCGAGAGGTGAAAAAGCGTTGGGATGACTTAAAGAGACGCAATGGGGGCAGGCTAGCGGATGCCCGCCACCGCAGCTGTTACCTACCATCCAGCAGAGGGGCATCGATGCTTGGTCATCCCTCGCAGCCGAGTCCCCGGCTTCAGCATGTCAGGCAAAAGCAGAGCACTCGACCAAAGCCCAGTTTCCCATGCTTCCCTGACTCCGATACAGGTAAAACTAACTTGCAACTTAGTTGATTTTCGTTGTAACTTCTATGAAAACATCTCTCTCTCCAACTCCAACAGTGGTGATGATATCCTTTTTTTTTCTTTTTTTGCAGGTGTTGGAATGGAAGGATCGGAGAGAGATGGTCTGGAGAAGGATGAGGACAATCCTGAGCGCGAGAGAGATGTGGGAGAACCTGAATGTGAAGCTGTAGAGAATAGCATGGAGGACAAACTAGGATTAGGACTAGGTCTGGGCATTGGACCACCTCCTCCATCAGAACGATGGCTGCCTCCCTCCCCCCTCTATAGTGCTCCTTTCCTCAACGGTAGCCCTCAGCCTAGCAGTCCTCAGCCATCACTTGGAGCACAGCAGGGTCCTCTTGAAGTTCCGCCGCGCAGCTCCTGGCTTGAAGATGAACTGCGAGGGTTAGGAGAAGCAGCAATTCAACTGGGAAATCGTGTAGAGAAGAGTCTGCGGGAATTTGGGGAAGGTTTTAGACAGGACATGAGAACACTTGTCGCCTCACAAGAGGCATTAGCAGTCAGTCTTCAGCAAAACAATGTCCTCTTGCAGAGGCTGTTGGGAGTGCTTGAGGCACAGCAGCAGCCACAGCAACAGTATCGTGTACCACAAGCACACCAGTCGCAAACGTCTCAACTGCATTCACAGCCACAGTTGGCTCAGACGCAGCAGCAGCTCCAGCACATCGAGCCGCTCCAGCAACAGCGGATTGAAGCACTGCAGCAACCACAGCTACAGCAGCAGCCACATGTAGTACAACACCCACCACAGCAGCACCCGACACAAATAATTCAACCGCAGCACTCAAATAGTCATTCAGCTGTTACAGCAGTACCTGCACCATCATCCCCAGACATACACGGCACTTTTACCTCTAACCCGCCCCCGGACACAAACGGGAGTGTGCAGAGGCCACGGCGAGGAAGAGCTGTTGATCATCGGCGCAGAAGACGACGCTGAGGAGACAGTTGAGAGAAAAAAACAACAACACATTGTGTATATTTGGTGTTTCAAAATGTGACATGGAATCAAGCTCTTTTTTTATAATGACAGTATTTCTGTAAAAATTAAACCGAGAAAAATTGGAGTTTTATGTCCAACTCCAAGTCAACAACCCATCTTGCACTTAAATTTGTCCTCAAAGGACTCAAGTGGAAACGGGACACGAGATAATAGGGTGGCCTTAATTTAGCTTCATACAGAAATGTTCTTGTGCTGAAAGACTTCCTGACAAATATTTTCTCTATAGAGGGACAGGTTTGTCCATGAAACTCACTTTACCAAGTTCAGAACAATCTGTAGGTGCTTTTGTTTAACCTGCATGTCATAGCACATGCTCTCCTCCAGAGCCGTGAAGCTCCTGATGCTCTCACTAGTCCAGTATTGTCTGAATCGCTCCTGATAGCTCCTGAATACATTTTCACCAAGTATTTGTAATCTGCTGTCGTTGCCATGTATAGTAGTTAAACAGCTATTGTAATTACATGCTAATGTGCGCTTGTGTATTTTTTTTTTAACAGTTTCATGGTACATTTCCAGCTTTGGCTGGACAATAAAGTTAGATTGTTATGTTTGGTGCATTTTGAGACAAAATGTGACAAAATTGCCTGTTTTTGGTAATGTGAAAAAAAACAAACATTTGGGCAAAAGCATCACAGTAGGCTTCAGATATTCATTCATATGTTTCTGGTGGAATTAAAAGCATACATAAGAATGTAGGGCTATTTATTATATTCTTGCATGTAGTATGATGGATGTGTTTGTAGATAGTTACAAAGAAACAACATAAGGCCATCTTCATAGTTTTGCACAAACTATATTTTGTAGAAAGCTACTGTTTTGATGAAATGTAACAAAACTTTAATAAAAGTCAGATATGGAGTACAAATCAGTCTAGCTGGTTACTCGTGGGTTTGTCATATAGCGCGTTTACACAGTTAAACACAATAGTAATGGTTACGTTTCAAAGTTGATGTCAAATGAATGAAGTTGTGAGGAGTGTTTTTGTATGTAGAGCAGCGTAAATACCGCAGTTGTTCGGAGAGCGCGTTGTAATTTAAGACTTCAAATTATATCCTGCGAAGACGCGAGATGAGGAAAACAGCTGGCCGCCGCGAGTGAGTGTTTTATTTTGAAAGTTCAGAACGGAAATGGCATTCCTGGTTCAGGCTGGCTAACGCGTTATGTGCTCTGGACAAGGGGGTGCATGGGTGAAATATGGCCGCCGTAGCCCCACCGGAGTCCCTGAAACGACAGGAATCCCCCGCGGAGGAGGTGGAAACATCTGGGGAAAAGACAGACGCGGTGGAGTTACAGTGCACTTCGAAACAGACACATGAAGCGACAGTGAGTCGAACCACAGGGGGACCCGATGGCGAGCAGAGAGCCAGTGTTGGCAACGATGGCGCTTGTGTTACCAGCCATTCTGAGGTTAGTGTCGAGTCCGGTGCTGGAGCCGACAAAACAACATGTAATTCACCGGAGGACCTAGCAACGGCCCCAAAAATGGCCGAGCCTTCTGGAGCTTTCGACTGGTCCGAAAACGAAGACGACGACGAAGAGGCAAAAAAACACAGGGGGGAAAACGACAAGTGTGGTATGCTAACATTGTTAATGTATTTTACTATTAGCTTTAGCCCCCCAGGCTAAACCTAAGCGACACATTTCACTCCAGGTCCCACGGTCCACTCTGCTAACACACTCTTATATTTCATGATCAAGCTAGCAGCCTACACTGGAGATGCAGTCCACGCTCATACTCGGACACTGTTAGTTGCATGCTGGCAATGTCTGTTTGCTAAGTTGTTGCTGTGATGTACTTTCTCTTCCAGACCTCAGTCATGCCATAGAAAGTGCTGAGGAGGTGAGGCAGGAAACACATGTTGACGCCAACATTGTTGCTGATGCAAAGGAAATTCAAGAGAAGGAACGTCCCCCTCTTGATCAGAAGAGTGCCGGGAAGGAACCGTCTGAGGAGCCGGCGGAAGATGCCGAAGGGACCCAGGATGCAGGTGAAGGCAATGAGGAGGCAGACAAGGGGGGGGGAGCTGACCTGACAGCCAAACCGAGGAAGTGTCGTTTAGTGTGTAAGGAGTGTGGAAAGTGCTTCACTCGGCGCGAGACGTTCAACCTTCACCGCCACTTTCATGCGCACGAGGATGAGCTCACGCCGCTCACCTGCAAAGAATGCGGCCTTACGTTTCAGCACCGCAGCAGCCTCATCAAACACAGAAATGAACATAAAGAGAAGGAGGAGCAACTCATCACTCCGAAGAAGGAGGTGCAAACAGAGGAGGAGGGTAGATTTCAATGTGCGGAATGTGAGAGGGTCTTCTCTACAGTGGACAAGCTGAGGGACCACAACTGCAGCAATACAGCAGAAAAGCCTTACCACTGCCCACTGTGCCGCCAAGAGTTCCAGTTTAAGGTGTCAGTCACTAAGCACATGGTGGCGCACTCCCAGGAGAGCAACTTCACATGTGCAGAGTGCAACCAAGCTTTCCCAAACAGCATAGCCCTGCGCTTCCACGAGCGATGTCACTCTGCTCTCAAACCTTACGAATGCCCGGAGTGCGGCATGGTTTTTAAACACTACTCTGTCATGGAGGACCACCGCCGCAAGCACACAGACAACGCACGCTCCCACCTGTGCAACATCTGCGGCAAGACCTTCAAGTACAGCAGCCTTCTCCATCAGCACCAGTATCTTCACACGGGCCAGAAGCCCTTCCGCTGCCCCGAATGTGGTAAGACATTTGCTTTTGCCCAGAACATGAAGGCACACTGTCGCCAGCATAGACTGCACAAAACCGACCCGCCCCCCCCAGGGGAGCAGCCCGGCAAGCTGGCCCCTCACCCGGCGCATGAGACAGTCCGGGGAAAGGAGAACACACACGAGAGCGAGGAAACCAAGCGCGCGTTCAACTGCCCACTGTGTCCCCAGACCTACTGCGCACCAGCTGACCTGAGAGCCCACATGCTTATTCATGAGGCCGAGTATGAGACACTGGAGAGAGCACCAAGACCCCCGAGGGAGATAAATAAGTTTTGGGAGAAAGGACACACATGTCCCCACTGCCCAAGCACTTATCGGGACGAATCGAGTTTGAATCTTCATCTGTTAAGTGCCCACAAGTCTGTAGCACAATATTTAGAAAAAATGACAACGGCACCTCAGAAACAGTTGACTCCGCTAAGTAGTGAAAATGTGCAAGGAAAATGGAAAAGTGACGGCGCGAACAGCAAGTCATACAAGTGTTCGGAGTGTGGGAAAATGTTCCGCCACCGCTCGGTGTTAGAGCTGCACATGCGCATACATTCCAAGGACAAGCCTTACCAGTGCAAAGTGTGCGGCAAAGGCTTTCGATTCAGTAGCTACTTACAGCAACATATCATCATCCACACAGGCAAGAAGCCATATAAATGCCCCGACTGTGGGAAGGACTTTGCCTTCCTGCAGAACATGAAAACCCATCAAAGGCTGCATCAGGAAAAACCTTTTCGCTGCACCAGCTGCCGCAAAGGCTACAGCGATGAGGCGCAACTGCAGCACCATATGCTTTCACATAATGGTGACAAACCTCATAAGTGTGATTTGTGCGACAAGAGCTTTGGATTAGCATATCTGCTCCGCGATCACATGAACACACACACAGGGGAGAGACCTCATCGCTGCGATGAGTGTCACAAAAGCTTTTCCTGGTTCAGCAGCCTGCTAGTACACCAGAAAATCCACGCTCGCAAGCGCCAAGGTTTTAGCCAATATAATTCTTTACCGGCCGGTGCTAGGATGAGAGGCAGGGGAAGGCGAGGGGGGAGGCCGGCGTTGGGCTTGTCTCGAGGCTCAGGGATAGTTAGCTCACAGCCATCTTCATATCCTGTTTCAGCACCGAGAGATGTTGAGCTGCATCGGAGGGCGAACCAACCACAAGCCTCTCTGCTCTCATCTCGCTTGGAATTACAAGTCAGGCAGCAGAAGGAGTCGTGGATGTCTGAGCTGCATCCTCCACCTGTCCAATGGAAGGTGGACGGTGGCGAGGTCATGCCTGTCCCATCGCCGCAGCAGCCGCACGCGGTTCCACGATCAACGCCATTTGACGGTCACCCGCAGCCAGGCCTCATGAGGACGGGCTGGGCAGACAGCCCTCTCATGTCTCAGTCAGGCGCCATGTCTACGCAAACCTTAGAGACGTCTCACTTGAAAGAGAACATGGCCGCTATCGTCAGCTCCCTTCAAGCCACCGTGCCAAAAAAATCCAGCCCCTCAGCAGGGAGTGAGTTGGAGCAGCACAGGCAGCCCAAGCCTGTTAGTTGGAGTAGCACTGCCACATCCACAGTATTGGCACCGTCGAGCTCTTTGCCACATGAATTTTCTGTTCCCTCCTCCTTCATGGACGGGGCAGCGTTGTGGAGTGTTAGACCTGCTCTACTAGCAAATTCAGAGAGCTCTCCGACTAAGCTTGGTCAGGATCTACAACTGCCAAGATGGCCAGGTGCCCCAGTGTCAACACAAAAGGAGTCATCCACGCCTCCTAAAAAAGAGGACAGTAGAGTGTGGGACATGAGTAATCCTCAAGTAATTACGTCGACTGTTAGCCAGGCAGACAAGCCTTGGAACGGCTGTGAGCCCCAAAAGCAGTGGGCCTCAGGCTTAGCAGGTGCATCCACCTCAGCTCAAGTAGACCAAAGCAGTCCTATGCCAATATCAACCCCCGTGTCACACGGGGTAGGTAGCACCTTGTGGGACCTACAAACACCACCAGGAATTTCAAAGACTGTAAACTCCCCTGAGAAATTAGTAAATAATAAAGATTTTCAGCCACAGCAAAAGCAGGTGCCATCTGGCTGGGCCAGTGCACCGGGTCAGACAGCGACACAGAAGGCTCCCATCTCCATACAATACGAGCATTCTCGTTTTGGCCAAGGGATGGGGACGGCAGTGTGGGGCTTCCAAAGTAATCCTGTGGGTCCTCAAACCCTGCTCACTGGCCAACTCAAACCAGGGAATGGACAGGACCTGCAGCAGCAACCAATGGTAACAGGCACTCAAATAATCATAAACCAGCCTTCTCCTTTTTTCTCGCCTGCTCTCGCAACGCTCCCTCCTCTTGCTTTGCCTGGCCCTCACCCTCTTCACTCTGTCGCAGTCGGTGCACTTCCGAGACCTCCACACCCAAATATTTTTTTCACACCACAGGCAGTCTTGGGTGAGAGGCCACACATGCCACAGAGCCTGCCCCTACCTCAGCTGGGCCCACGGACAGAATCTCACAAACTTGGACCTCGTTTGCCTTTTGCCCCAGAACGGCTATTCCAGTGCATGATATGTGGATGCTCCCTCCCTCGGGAGTTGGATCTGCAAATGCATTACTTGCAACATGCACAGGGAGAGATTTGACATTTCTATACTAGCAACAAGACTCTTTTTTTTAAAAAAAATATATTTTTATTTTGTGGAACCTCATCTATTTGGTCCCTCCCCCTTAGTAGTGCAGTTTGAGCAGTTGACTTGGATGGGCATTAGACGCAGAAACCAAGCGAAACCGAGTTTTCTCTTGATGGAATTCTTTTCATGATTTCCTCAAAAACAATTGCTCTCATCAGACTACGTGCACTGTTAGTTTTTAAACACATTCAGTCCAATAAAATCTAAACACTTCACTGGTATAAGCAACTTCCGAAGGATGCAAATTCTTTAGGTTTTATAGTCTTCATTTCATTTATTGCCAATAACATTTAGATTTAGAAAATATTAGTACTTTTATAGTTCTGTTCACATGTCATGAACCATTTGAACCGTGTTTCTTCATGTACAGTATACTGTGTGCCTTTTTATGAGTACAGTCTGCATGTCTGCTGTCTTGGTATTCTAGGCCTAGTTTGTGCTTAAGGTAGACTCAACAATGTGACCTCTCTCCCAAAATCCACAACAACTGTTTTCTTCATATGATAAAAAGCTGGTGACATACAGTGTAATCCTGTTAGGAAGTTCTTGTATTCACAGGGCCGTTGGCTGGGTCCAAATGTCTCTTCAGTGAAGCTCTTGTCCGTTTGTAAATTTGGTCAAAGTAAAGGTTAAAAAAAAAAAAAAAGATGGCAACATTTACTATTGTAAAGGTCATTTCACAGTAATTGTTCAGTGAATTTATTGTTTGGGTGATTAATGGCAACAAGATGGAGAAATGTCAATGCTATTAATGCTAACACTGTTATCAAATAGTAGGTTTTACAAGAAATTAAACTCGGATTAATGTGAAGTTTTGTCAGTATTTTTCACAATGGCAAGACAATCGTGGAACTGATGTAAGTGTATGTTTTGTCTATGAGGTCCGGGCAGAGAGCAAATTTTCATATAATCAGTTATGACCAATACTTTTAATTTCATGATTAGGTTTTAAAGTCATTGTAGCTGGCAATACTTGGCACCCATCGCAGACTGTTGAGTGCCACGTGCTGCATCTCTTACAAGAATGACCATGTGGGATTAGAATGTATCAGCCTTTATAAAGGTCAAGTTCATTTTTTAATACAGTTCAGTGTTTGTTTGTTTGTTTGTTTTAAATGATCAATGCATTTATTCCATATCTGTGTAGGTTTAGGTGAGTACCAGAATTCCAACTTCTAATGGGCATTTGAGTAGGTTTGATGGCCCAGAAGGTAACTGAAAATCTTCATTACTACTGTAAAATAAAACACAGTCCATTTGTGAAATACAAACAACCCTGTGCGTCTTAACATCCAACGTCTTAGGATTAAAAACATGCTCTTCTACCTCTATCCACTGTTTTAGCATGGAACGAATTAGAAATTTCCCCTGATGTCTACATATTGGATTAAATAAACCTTGCCTTTGATTATAATGTTGTGTTGCACAATAATTGGTAGGTATACCTAATTTGGGGTCAACATTTGACATTTAAACAGAATCATAGAATAGTCTTTAATGCAAAAATTGCAACATCATCCAATTTTGAGAAGTTGACAAATTTTATTTTGCATTTTGTGGATAGGAAATTTATTAAAAACAAAAGCGATGAGGAATGTTATCCCAGTGTGGAAAATATTAAGCATTTTTTTCAGTTCTGGAAAGTTAACCTGGTGGAAAGCAAGTAAATGTGTGCACAAAGTGGGATGAAAAGTTCTTAAGGCATTTGGATACATGGTGATGACAAGAAGGTGCACTGCAAAAACCTCAATTCTCCGAATCTGTCAGCATTTGTGGTTTTCACAGAATTTATCTGAATTGCAATCTCCACAAACCAAGTTTCACTTATCCCACTGGCACTTGTAAAACCGACGAGTGGGCTTCTAATAAGAATAAAAGTGCTAACTCTACAAGTGATAAAATTTCAATTCTAGATCCATTCCCTTAGAGCACGTCATGTAACTAACATGTCCGTGATCTTGGCTTATATTAAGCGTATACATCTGACAAGAGATTAGTCACACATGCTCGGCAACACTGAGTTTTTACAATGTATTAGTAATCCGATAAACAGTGACAAATCCAGTTACTCCTCAGCGCATTTCATTTAATTGGAAAAAAGTAAAGTGTGCGAACTATTTAGCGGAAACTATTAATGCGTGAATTTCGCAGTAAAACCAGACAAACTGCTCACTGCCTTCCCGCGTTCACCTGACTGGAAACGGCTCAGTGTCGACGGCTGCGTCCAGAGAGCACCGCCGTCCGCCCGGGCGACGCGCGTCGGAGGACACACACACAAAAAAACAGTAGAAGAAGAATCCGCTTCCGCCGAGGCTTGACCACCACACGTTATTATTCGCGCAGGTGCGGGTGCGAGTTAGCTGGCCGAATGTGACTCCCGTCGCCAGTCGCCCATGTTCACCATCTACTGCGTGGCTTCCGCGCGAGGTTCCTGCATCCGCGCACGACCCGCCGTGCTGACGGGGAGCGGTTGATAAACAACCGTGGCGCAGTTGGGCTAACGAACGCAAGCCCGAGTAAGCTAGCGCTGCTAAGCGGCCGCACCAAGATGGACGAAGCTGCCGCAGCCGCGACCAGAGCGGACGGAGCCGACGACGAGCCCTTCCGAGGATACGGAGCATCCGAGAGTAGCGGCAGTCAGTCAGCGGAGGACCAGGAGGAAAGTGAGTGTTTGACGGCCACGTGAACGTTATGGTAGTTAGCAGCGTCCACTCACGATCAGCATTCACAACCCGCGACAGTTGAAACGCGGCAAAAGAAATGCTATTGTATTCCTGCTTGGAGCATTTAGACAGCTCACTAACAGGCGCTTACATCGAGTCTTTCTGGGCGGAGAGAGGTGAAGTGTTTACATATGGTCAGTTTAGAGGCCGTAATTTGTGATGCTCTTCAATTGTAATCAGTTAAACTACCTTTTTGTTAACCCTATTTTCCCATTAAACGTGTTGGAGCCATAGACAATACAAACTAACAAGGATAAACGCTCCTAAAATTGAGGCCGATAGATGACAGTTACCTCCTCTGTGGAAGTGGAGGGGACTTGGGCCAGATTAAAACAATGTTTGTTTGTTTGTTTGTTTGTTTGTTTTTTGGCTGCTTTTATCATTCTGATGAACATCAAAGTGCTAATTTTTCTTACAAGTTCCACTTTTGATTAGTTAGTTGATGTTGTAAAAATGGCTGCGTGACATCATGATTGACAGCAGCTCTGAGAAAAACACTGCGAGCGTCGGAGGTGTCCACGGGCTTCTGTTCAGGAATTGTTCATAAAAAAAACAGAGTCACAAAGACATGTAATGCTAGCTCTCTAATTGTTAATATCTGTTTCCAACCCGAAAAATGTATTTTTAATTGGTAAGGTGGTCACCCACCCACCTTTCTTGATCTTTACTGTGCTGGCTCCAAATGACATAACCAGCACAAGATGGCAACGTCCGTATTTTGGACATTTTGGCCTAATTATCGTGTTAAAGGAGGGAGTGGATGTGCACTGTCTAGATTACATACAGTCTGGAACGGGAGTATTTTGTTTCCCAACCAGCCTAAAAGCTTGCTGACTCCTGCCATGCATATGTAACTGCATAGTTCAGCCGTTTCTACGTGTTAGTGGGGATTCTTATTTTATAGTTTTATGCATTTTGTAGCATTTGAATGCAGTCATGAATTGAGCTCAATTTTTCCGTGTCCTTTCACCAATTAGATATGCCTCTCGCAAGGAAAGATGCAGTTGTTGATGCATCAAAACAACTGAATGACAAATAAATGATAAATGAATAATAAAAAAAAAAAGAAATATTACTGTTGTATGAATGATGAGGCATTTAAGAAACTTAATGTTTTTCCCTTAGTTTTCAGAAAATTGACACCTGGCAGTTCAACACTTGTTCGTCAGTCTATAAGCAACAGTAATACATCAGAAATGCAGCGAGGAGCATCATCCATATGTTTACTAAAGCAGTGGATGTGGTGCAGTGGTAAATGCTTGCTTTTAGTGTGTGAAGCTCCAGAATAAATTCCTGGATGATTTACACTGATTAATTTTTCATAGCGTTTGTGCCAAAAGAATCAATATTCTCACAACAATATGGCCAGTTTTACCTTTCTTAACTTTGTATATCAGGTCTATATGTGCTTGTTTTTCTATTTCTTTAACTAGCCTATCTACCAAGAACAGTATATAGTATCCAGTGACTGCTAAGTATTTATTTATAATGTTGCATAACAAAATCCCAAATTTATTTTTAAAAAAAGAAAGAAATGGATAATGTATTGTTGTTTACTATAGCTACCATGATGGATAATTGCTTACAGGCCGGTATACTTATATACTCTCATCTCTTACAAGTAGGTGTTATGCCTTTAAATAAAATCCTCTTTAGCACTCCCTGAGAATAATGACAGAGTTCCCTAATGTTATATCTAAAACTTCATCAAGAATGCTGACGCTCTTGGGAGGAATATGCATGAGGAAATTACACTTAAACACTTACAGCTCTTGAAAAAAGATGAAGGTGATTTGTGGCATCTACTTTTGTTTTCAGGTAATTGATGAGAGTGTTCTCACATACTACTCGAGTTTTTATTGAAAATTACACAACTTATAGGGCCTGATTTGCTAAAAGTTTGCATGTACAAAAATATGTGCAAACTTGATTGCGCCCACAAACAAATCCAATCTACTAACGATATGCTCAGAGGATTGCGTCTTTCAAATGAGCAAAATGGCATTCACAGTAAATTTAGTACGTTAGCCTTGATTATTATACAATATGGGGCATTCCTGCCCTCAAGTGCAGAATACTGAGAGAAGGAAATGCAAATAGGTTGATTTAGCACGCACAATATAATTTAAAAAGCCTGAAAATAATTGCGGTGGCTGAATCTTTTGTCTGTATATTAAATAAAGACAAAAATCTGTATTTAAACGTTTAGCACGTTTAAAAGGAGGGCGAGAACCCGCACAGCACGATGCACAGATGGCTACTGTCGTTGTGGCGAAGTGAAATTGAATGGAGGACTGCATAGAGAAAGAGTCTTTCTAACTCGTGTCAATATTTTCGGCATGAATGAAGGACAAATAATTCAGATATATCGGCTGTCCAGCAAGTTTGGAGTTGTTGGATGAGCTAGGGGCTGATTTGGAGCTTGTTGCGCGTCTCTCCTGCAGTGCGGATCCAAGCCTGAAGTTTCAAACTTTCAACATGTGGCCGTCAATGCTGTGCCCTTTAGATGAACAACTTACTTTGCAATGCTTTAGGCAACACAAGTACTTTTAACTAGTCATTCCTTAGTATAACAAATGATGAAATTATCCTGTCAAATAACCAAATTATTGACTTTGACAAAGTTGAGATGGCCTGTGCACTGAGTGCGTATCAGCTGTATTAGCACCTCCACAATAGCACTGTTTTTTGTTTTGTTTAGATTTTTTTTTTTTTTTTTTGTGCCTAATTGATTACATTTTGAGCGTTTCGTTCGAATGTGCTTCCTTAATAGCCAGTAGTAACCTTGACAGCCTGTTTTCCCTTTTGTTTTTAGGGGTTCGGGTTTTCTGCTGTGAAGATTGCGGGGAGGCCTACAGAGAAGAGGCAGCCTACTTGGAGCACCGTCAACTGCACCGCCATGAAAGCTTCGGGGTGCATTTACATGACCAGTTGGACGGTTTACATGATGCTGAAAAGGATGGTGAAACAACAGATTTTTGTAATTTATGTTCACTGTCATTTGCTGAACCAAGTGAATTCTACTCTCATATGGAGAGGACCCATAGTCAAGTCTTCCAAAAGGAGCCGTGTATCCGGATGCTTTCTGGGTCATCAAAGCATCACACATACGAATGTCCAGACTGTGGGAAATCCTATGGCGTGCTTGGACACTTCCTCAACCATCAGCGCTCACACATGCAAGCCTCCAAATCTGTTTTTCATGACCTTGAACATTTGAAAAAAAAATCATTTCAGTGTGAGTCTTGTGGGAGGAATTACTCTCGTGCATCCGCGCTTGATGCACACCGTCGTTGTCACGAGGAGAAATTAGTTAAGTCGCGAAACAGGAGTTCAGGGGAGTCATTTCCATCTGAGGAGTCAATAGTTGAAGCTAAACCTTGTGAGAACCAGACTGACGACTCCCCCCCAAAACTTTTCAAGTGTTCATGTGGTAAAGCCTTTTCTGCTCTTTTTCGTTTGAAAACACACCAGCGATTCAGCCGCAACAGCCAATGCTCCCCAGAAGAACTGAATGAAAAACCAAAGAAAAGTTGCAATGAGTTTTACTGTAGTGAGTGCAAGAAGCCCTTCAATGGCTACATTGCCCTCTTCAACCATCAGAAATGGCATGCTAATCACTCGGATGATTCTGCAAAAAGATTTCCATGTGATGAATGTGGGAAAGTATTTATGACTCAGACATTCTACTACAGGCATCAACGCACCGCGCACAGCGGCGAAACTCCGGCAAAGTCGTTTCTCCATCAAGTGTGCCAGCTGCAGAAGAAGGCATTTGAATGTAACGACTGTGGGCTCAAGTTCTCAAGGGCTTCAGCGCTTCATTCTCATCAGCTTCATCACACAGATGTCTTTAGAGAAACTGAGAAGATGGGCCAGAGGCATACGCCTCAACAGGAGACCTTTGAAGGTGAAAGGAGAGAGACCAAGACGTCGGAGGAGCAAGTGGGAGCAGAAAATGATTTTCTTAGCAATATGGCTCAAGAAGCATTCCCCATAAATGAGAATGATGAGGAGATGGAGAGTTATGAACCTGGGGACTTCAATGTGCAGGTGATCAGTGCAAGTGAATCTGAGGATGAGCCCATCCAAGACCCGAATCCTGATCTTGAGCTGCTTTGTGAATCAGATCAGGAAGGAAGAGACAATGGTGAGATGGATCTTTCCCCCAGCCGTCTTGTTTCCAAACCAGAGATGGATTTGAAAATTATACAAATTGACTTTGAGCCAGCAGAGGAGCAGTGCACCCGGTTTGTGACCGAAGCTGAGAATAAAACCATAACAGAAAGATTTGACTGTCCACAGTGTTATCGTTGGTTTTCTAGTGCGTCGTCTCTGCGTGCCCACAAGATGTGGCATGGCATGCATAAGAGCAGGCAGACTCAAGGTCAGCCGGTGACAGCTCATACATGTCCCACACGTAGCCATGAACCCTGTAGCCACGCACACAAAGATCAAAACACGAGCAGTGAAGCACTGCACCAGGCAGATGGTTTAGAAGAGAGAAGATTGTCATGCGAGAAGTGTGGCAAAAGCTTCTCGCATTTGTCTGCCCTGGTCTCTCATCAGTTGCATCATCCCAACAGAAAACAATTCCAGTGCCCAGACTGCATGATCACTTATTCGCATGCAGCCAGCTTGATTAACCATATGAACAACTGCTCTGCCCAAAAAAAAGAAAACATGTCAGTCACCAAGAAAGAGCACAATCCCAAAAAAAGCCTCCTGGGCCCCAAGATTTATCACTGCGAGCAGTGTGGGAAGGGTTTTTGGTCCTTAGGCGCTTACTCCCATCACAAGCAAAGTCCAAGTCTGTGTGCAGATTTGAGGCTAAGAAAAGGTGTTGCAGGATCTTTCCATGGAAGTTCACGCCCCACTGTTAAGGTTGCTTGTCCAGTTTGTGGGAGAAAGTTCCGTCACAGGGGCATCATGGCATTGCACATGCGGAAACATGAAAATGGAAATCACAAGTGTGAACTCTGCAACAGGTCCTTCCGTTTGTTCTCCAGCCTCCTTCGGCATCAGGTTGTGCATAATGAGCAGTTACTTCCGCCACCTATTAAGTCTTTCCAGCATCAGGTAGAGCAGGTGAAAAAGAATACATACAGCTGCCCTGACTGCGGCAAGCTCTTTTCACGGGCCAAAGCACTCCAGTTTCATATGAAAAGCCACGGTTATGAGACCGGGATTTCTACGTCGTCATCCCGATCCTCAGTCACACTAGCGGATCTCCAGTGTTCAACATGCCTCGCGCATTTCAACAGCAAGGCCTCCCTGCGGGCTCATCAAAAGCTTTGCATTAAAAGAGGCACTAGATGCGTGCCTAAGGACAACACGGATGTCAGCTCAGCGAAAAGCTCTGAACTGTTAACGGTTCACCCTGAAGTAAAGAATGACGTGGACATGGGGGAGCTACAGATAGACGACGACGCCGCTGAATGCAATTTAGAAAAGACAGATGCACCTTATTTGAAATACAAGTGCAAAAAGTGTGATAGAAGCTTTTCAGTGATTGGAGCTTTAAACTTGCATAAAAGAGTTCATGCTAAGGGTTACAAATCTCTAGCAAAAGTAAAATCGGCCATGATCCCAGTGCTTAAGCAACCTGAAGAGGAGGACTCGAGTGAAGGATTGTTTCACTGTGCAGACTGTGGGCGGCGATTCGTGTCCAGCTCAGCCCTCGGCTCCCACAAAAGATGGCACTCAGAAAAGAAATGTTCACCTTCCTTACTGAAAGAGCAGTGTTTCAGACAAGGTGCTCTCCAGGACCACCAGTGTCTGACCACACCTGAGCCAGCACCTGATGTAACTGTGGGGAATAACTGTACATTGAATGATGCAGAGTTTTCGTGTCTGGAAGATGACAAAACATTTGTGTGTGGTTCCCTTGTAGCTACCCAGTATGAAAACGTTGCAGAGCTTCACAGAGACGGGTCCCAGCTTAAATCTGTGGACCAGACCACAGAACAGGTAGATGTCGACCACAGTGGGAGTGAATCCATCCCCTCAAAGCTGAAGCCAAAAACTCACCCATGTCCTCTCTGCTCGTTGGTCTTCACTAAAATCAGAGGCCTGCGTGCCCACACTTGGCAGGCCCATTCAAAGAGCACCAAGGGGAAAAATAAGGTTCTTTTTGGTGCTCAGAAGTTTTTGAGCAGTGAGGAAATAAAGACAGAAGATGCATCAGCCGTCAGCAATGATAGAGCTGTGAGCAGTGTTGTTGCGGCAAAGAAAAATGGCCCCATTGGCAGGGGACAGAAGAAAATCAAATTAGACCCGGTTCCTGCGAAATCCATGTCGTGTCTAAACTGTGGAAAGCAGTTTAATGCTGTAGTCCCATTCCTAGACCACGAGAAAATATGCCAGAATGTAAAGCACAGGGTGAAACAGGAAGTCCACACTCCTGAAGCTTCAGCTGAAGTTTCCCCACTACTCAGCCGCCTGTCGGAGCACACGGCCAAATGCCTGTTCAAGTGTGGCGAGTGTGGGAAGGCCTTCCAGACTGAGGAGCAATTGGGAACGCACAAGACCAAAGCGAAGAGCCGGCCCTACTGCTGCGCCCTGTGCTGCCATGGCTTTTGGACCGAGAATCAGCTGCAGCAGCACCTCGCCTGGCACGATGAGGTCCGCTGCCGCCTCCCAAATGAGGTCCGCTTCAGGCTCAGTGCGAGTATGTCCACCAAGCCTCTCAAACCCAACATCCCCTCAGTTGACAACAGAGACAAGTCCTTCCCTTCCTCCACACCCAACCGACCTCCACTCAACCCCGAGAGCCAGTCACAAAGTAGCCATAAGTGCCGGCATTGTGGCAAAGCCTTTCTTTCACCAGCCGCATTACAGAATCATGCAACTCAGCACTGTAACAGTGACTCCTACCACTGCTCCGTTTGCCCCAGGACCTTCAGTGAAATACAGGACCTCATCGATCACCACCAGGAATGTTTTGGTGATCACAAACGGCAGAGTGATGCCCCTGCTGCTCTCTCACCAGGAGATACCAATGGTCTTACTTGCCTTGAATGTGGAACTACTTTTTGTGAAGAAACTGATTTGCACCAGCACTATACTGAACATGCCCAAGGATTGTATTAGACAAAACAAGAAAGTATTAGAAAAGAAGACACAATAGATTGTCTTATTTTTATTTTGTTTGAAGTGTGTCAAGCTACGAAAACTCTTGTTAGATCTTTTTGTTTAGGGTAAGTACTGTAGATACTTATTTGTTGTTATATGCATTATTTGAGATTCTTTACATTGAGAAAAACGTTTGTACTGCTCAGTTTCTTATTCTCAGGCTTTCCTTTACACTGGATTAGACGTGTACAAATATTAGAATATGTGCTTTGAATAACTCTTTTACACACTTAGGGCTTTATACACTTAGTCAGTGAAGGTGTAAAAAAATGTGAAGCTTGGTGCCAGCCAATCATTTGGCCCCTCCCGAGTGTCAGCTAACCAATTTAAATTCCTGGAGATCACTGGCTAGATAGCGCACTTGATATTAAGATTCATCACTAAAGATAGAAACACATTTATGCATGTCTGGAGCAATCAGATCTCTGGAAAAGTAGTGTTGATAAAGTTTACGAAGACGTTGAATGAATTATTTGCGACGCGTATTAACTAATTTTGCTGCTGTCATTTGCCAGCAGAAATAAGAGCATATTTGTGTGTTACACAGGAAAAACATTTGAAATTCAGTAATGTGCACTGTTTGTAATCTGTATTTGTGGAGAACAAATGGCCTGAAGTAGAACATTACAGCCACTTAACCCAATCAAAGAAAATTAACTGAACATTATGTACAGTGGCTTGCAATTACTGATTAATCAGCCCCCCCCCCCTTCCCTGTTTTTACCTTTTTTATTTACAGTGTTATATTTATGTGGTGGAAAAGCTATTCTTTACCAAAAAAATGAAAATAAAAAAAATAGCACTTATGTTAATTTTGGATAGTTGTTTATTACTGTACCACTTGCATAGTGGAGACATTATTTGTATTGTAAAAGAGATGTTCCTTTGCTTTATTAATTTATGAAATAGTTGTTTTCTGACATGTTCAACGTACCCTTTGACTACTTGTTAAACTAGCTGTCTCTGAAACTAGGAGGAAAAAGTTGTCTAAAGGTTGAAAAAAGATTAAATCATTTCATCTTTCTGTGAATGACTAGGTTGTGCAATGAATTCATGATTTTTTTTCGTCACATTTGTAAATCATCCAGATTTGTTTTTAATATCTCTACTGATCTGTTTCCATCATGTAAGTCCTCGACAAAGCTGCAGAGATTATCTTAACTCATGAGATTTGAACACAACAGGACATCAGGGCAAGTCCTTGTGCTTTCATGTTTCGGCGTGTCTCTTACACCGTGTCCTAAGAGAGTTCATGAAAGGACTGATATCAATTCTGCATCTGTGAAGGACGAGAAGACCTGCAGCTCGGTCTTGTAAGCTTATTTTACATGCTGCAAATCATCTGTAACAAACTACTGTGGCTAAGTCTCCCCCCCCCCCCCCCCCCCCCCCCCCCCCCCCCCCCCCCCCCTCCACCCCACCACCCCCCCCCCCCCCTCAAAATT
>CAAKHG010009531.1:1506-11672 GCA_901007715.1 Dactylopterus volitans
TGTAGACTACAGACCAGCCAATATTTGCCTTCAATTATCCAACAATTTTCATGGCCATTTGAGGTCCTTGGGGCATTTAAATAGGTGACGAGTGGGACATGCTCCCAGCATAACACATATATAGCAGATTATTTATGCTTTTTGGGTGATGAAACAGTTGAAAATTTGATTTTTCGATGAAGTTTAACCTGCTATTCAGATTTGACTCATAAATGGAAAACTAACACATTGAAATAGGAAGAACCGCCTTCATTACACTGAGTGAATTGATTAAAAGACTGGTTATAATGCTGACCACCTTAAGATGTGGACATTTCTGTTTCTTATTAACACCACATACTGGTGTTATTCCGCAATGCTCTCATGACAACCACTCTAGAGGTCAGTATCAGAGTTATGAGGATCTCACTTTGTGTAGTCACTCTTAATGAAAATTAAGAGCCATCACTTGAAACACTGAGGCCTTTCCAATTGCTTGATGTCTCTCAACTGATAAAGAAAGCTTATTCTGAGGATTTGTGAGTCCTTTCAATCCTCAGGGAATAGTTGGAGTAAAAGGCTCTTGGCAGAGGGGATTTTCTGTCAGTAAGCAGAGGAAATTGCTCAGGGAAGTAATGGTGAAGTGTAAGCTACAACATGCAACATTATAATATGGACTTGGCAGATACTGCATCACAAGGATCTAAGAAGTACAATCTGTGTCAGTTAAGACTCAGATTGTTGTCAGACCTCTCTTTTTCCTGTAGAAAAAAAGTACATCAAAAGTTGTAATTATAATCCTTTGTTTAGATTAAGATGCTCATAAAAAGATGAGAGCCACAGCAGTTGCAGCATATGGTCCCTGAAATAAACTCCTTTCTTGCCACAAAAGGAGATGTTCGTATTAGATTTTTTTTTCTCCTCCCCACTGGTTCTCCATCAGGGAGCCCTTTGCAATTTAATCATCACTAAAATCATTAAAAAGATCTGAAGATTAAATTATATTGGCATTTGCAAAATTATGTAATACATTTACATCACAATGAAGAAATTAAAATAATGCATTTTTGCTGTCTAGGGTGTATGAAATCTCCACATGGGAAATATAACTGGAGAAGTGGACAGACTTTTATTTTCTTTGCCTTTGGTAGCAGTTAATAGGCTAGCAGAGTTTCAGATTTCATTGAGTGAACGTTTGGACTCCACCGTCCTGTGATGGATGTCCCTGAATCAGAAACTCTCAGTGGAATTTTCTGAATTATGAAATGAAAAGTCATTTTTTAGGATGGTAGGTAAAATTGAAGATTTGACATACTTTCTCTTAATTGTTCTTAACAGATTTGTGAGGAGCTTGGGAAGTATTTAAGCATATGTTATGATAGCCAAGGAACCATTGGGTGTTTTCTGTTAATGTGTGGTCCCCCCTCCCTCCCCTCCTTCTCCACACTGAGTCTCTTAAAGGTGCGTCTCTTGATTCTAGGGTTGACGGACGAGGAGGTAGACTTGGCCATCCAGCGCTCTGGCAGCACAGAAGAAGTCCTGCCTCTGAGCCCCATAGGTCCTCCACATCCATCCCATGCAACTCACCCAGCTGCTGTACCACAGAGTGAGTGCACACATCATTTTATAGAGTAGTGTATACTTCACAATACGTAACATTAAAATTTATGTTTGTAACACCAGACGGAGGGATTTTTTTATTACCCTAATTTAAAACTTAAATCCTTATTCAGTGCTGGTTTTGCTGTTTTTATGCCACATACACCCACTAATCAGAATTCTTCACGGATCCCGAAATCCCCTTAAGTACCGTCATTTTGTTTGTACCAATCAAGACGCTTTCAGACACAATGAACATGGCATCGCACAGCACAGCACAGCACAGCACAGCACAGCACAGCACAGCACAGCACAGCACAGCACAGCACAGCACAGCACAGCACAGCACAGCACAAGCTCATGAAGTGTCTCTGGGCATTCTGTTTCATGGGGCTCCACCCTGGCAAGACCCCACAACGCAACCTGTATCTTTATTACCTCAGGAGGTTATGAGTGCTGTCCACTGATTTACCAATGCAGAATGAAGTCCACGTAATGCTTAACCCATATGACAATGATTCCAGATGTATTCCACCCTCATTTATTACCACACTGTCCTTGACTCCCCCGGCATCTCATGTTTTGTAATGAAAGTGATGTTGATGGGATGGCCATGTAGTTAGGGAGACTAGCGGCTCTCTGTCCATAGTGGGGGGTTTTATATCAAAATGGCTATAAGGAGCTGCATAATGAGGTGAGAGCGGGGAGTCTTGTATGGGGGGTCATGCCGAAAAGAGGGGGCTACCTCCCTTTGATGTCCTTGTTATAGGGACGGTGCATGGGGACCCGCATCCATCTCTGTCGAAGTAATGGATACTCTGATCTCTATTTCCACGGAGTAGAAGGACAGGAAGGCCTCCACTGAACCCAATAAATTTGAGAGGAGATTGGAAAAACGGGGGATGGAGACCACAGTTCCACAGCTTAAGTGACCAAATAAAAAAAGGAAGATGGCAGAGTGGAACTGCTAGAGAAAAAGGGAGAGACAGAGAAAGAATGAAAGGTTCCTAAAGAGGGAGGGTGGAATGGGTGGGAGCAGGTGAAGACCCCTAGTGATGCACTGAGTCTTGTTCAGGGTCAACCACCCATACAAGGACTCTCAGGCCTTTCTGAAGCACAGTATTCTGGAATAGGTGACAGCCTATCACAGCTATAATGTTGATGAAGACCCAAATTTATGTGGTTACCATATGGGAAATGATTCAAAATTTTCGATAGGAAAGGTTACAGGTTCATCCCTGAATGCTGCAGTAACATTTTGTATGAAACATGCCCTTGAGTAAGGAGAATAAAATACCATTCACCTTGAAAATATGCCATATTGTCCAGTGTGACAGTGGGTTTCTCATTTGATTTGCATGTCAGATCACACAAATTGTAAGGCACACCATCAATTTGGTTTATATACTTTGAGCCTGTAAAAATGTACCACATATCCCATTGGGTGAAATCAAACCTGTAATAGAATATCAGTGGTGTCCTTTGGTGGCATAGCCTCTGATAATTTCCAACTCGTTTGAGCCCCACCAGAATAAATAAAAGAACTCTTATATTTCCTCAAGACCTGTTTGTTGTTTAGTGACATTTTCAGTTGAATGCCTCTCTTATGTGGGGAATTTCCAGCTTGACAGACAGTTGGCCTACCCTGATGACAGCTTGCACAATGACACGCTTTCACTTTATCTGTCACTCAGCAAAACAGTCGACGTTTATATACGCACACACACGCGCACACACACAACACAAACTGTTCTTTTCAGTTGTTTAAAGGCATTTAGGCCAGATACTTAGGCCACACTTCCAAGTAAGTGGAAGAAATAACTTTCAGTCTGGGTAGGATTCAGAAACAAATAGATTACCATTAATACATGGAATGATTGTAACATCACATGCAAATCAACTGTGGTTCGTCAAAGTATAAAAGTAGCCAATTAGGCAACTAGGGTTTTAAATACTTATCAAAGTTATACCATTTACTACAAATGGAATAAAATTAACCCTGTAATAATGGATTATTTGGCAACATGGGGCATTGGAAAAAAGGCTTTGAATACTGATATATCACTGCTTATATTGTAAGCAAACAATTGGTTATTAACACATCCAGCTGGCTTGAAGAAGCGTTCCCAGTGCGTATTTTAACTCGTTAAATATTCACTTTCCTTCTTGTTTTATTTTTTTTTTGAATATCAATAGCTAAAGGACATACAGTGTCTGGTTCATATGTTTGACAGGACGTGCCAGTTTCACCAGCTAGTTATTAAGTTTTGGGGTCGTGCAGGTAGAATATATATGTATGGAATCATTAAGTGCCATCATCAGGTCAGTATTCCAATTTTAATAGTACTTTGTGTTGAGAGGTAATTAAAAAGTGAGTAAAAATCATATCTACCAAACATCAACAAACTAGCATTATCATTGGATAGCTGTGCACAGATTTAGTCAGAGCTGCAGTCAGCCGCCTCGTGTGGACTTCTTTATCATATTTATACATCATCGTGTGATCAGTTATTATACAATCACTGGATAAAGCTGTTTTATTGTCACATGTAGTCGCACTGCAGACCATGTTGCTGGGCTTATTGTGCATTTTTCTATAGAACCAGATGTCCGTCACAGAAGTAGTTGAACAATTGTCTTAAAAGCAATCATAAATAAATAAATACTACATCTCATTTAATTTGTTTCAAAGTTACATTATTGTTATGCAATGCATTATACATTTTCAAATTATCTCTACCTAAACTACATTAACATTTAATAAATGTATTGAAATTATTAGAAACCAATGCTTGCTCAAAATGACTGTTTAAAAAAAAAAAAAAAAAAAAACAGAATGTCTTCAAACATTGAAATTTCTAACATGCATTTGAAAATGTCATTGAAAATTGAGACTATGTATGGTTTGTAGGTAAGTAGCTAAAACTTTTTAATACTGGGTTAATTCTTTCACCATCATGTAACAAGGTATTTAAAATTTGACTTGAATGCCAAAACCATTGAGATTGTGAAAGGATTTCTAAATTTTCCATTTCACTGTATTTCAATGTTTTTCCTCTTCTCCAGGTCCAGCAGGCTACAGCTGGCGAGGCTATGGCGCCCTTACCATCTTTATGATGGGCATCGCTTTTGGTTTTCATCAGCTTTACAAGGTAAGTTTACCGTGTTCCCTGACTGACTTAGCCTTCACAGTTAATGTTTCTCTAAAACATGTGTTATGTATTATACTTTGCATCTTAAGATCTGTCAGTACCGCCTCTTCCTGATATTGCATTTAAATTGGTGGGCTTAGCAAGTACATCAGTTTACGATGAATTATGGTGCGAGAATAGAAGGCGCCTCTGCAGTTTGTAACATCGCTCTGGTCTTGTTATTAAAGCTACCCTGCTTCACGTCAAAGCATGATCTCATTTGAACCCCTTCTTTTCAACTTCTCCCTCCCTCCTCCTCCCAGATATGTTTTTTTCCCCTTTAAAAATATAGTTGCTAACACAGCACACAACCTTTTTTTTGACATCCTCTCGCCTAAAAATAATCACCCTGGTTTTTATCAGGCTTAGCAGCCCTTGAACATGAGCTCATGAGGCCCCTTGTCCCCAATGACATTAATCCCATAGTGGTTGTTAGTAGCAGTCTGAGTGGCATGTGGAAGCCATTACTCTCGTTATAGAGGACGACAGGAGCTCTAGCAGTAGTTCTTGGTCTAGATGACAGGTTGTTCTCCTCTGTGTGTACAGTGAGAGAGAATAGGAACAAGCAGTCATACGTCTGCCCAACCCTGGTTTCCCTTCAGATGTTTTTATGTTCTGTTATTCCATCTTTATTCAGCGTTTCTTGTCCCCTATTCCTCTGCCCCTGCAGTCTTTTGCTTACAAAAATACATACTCCACCGGTCCACTGTTTCCTGCATGCAGCAGTGTTTGCCAGCCGCTGGTCGCCTAAGAGGTGGGATTCCCTGGCGGGGCAGCACAGGTTGTTGTCATGTCACTGGAGCGTAGCGCCAGTCGCACCATATGTCCAGGCTTCTGTCCATACTTTATTTATGTTATGGTGCACCTTGTAAACACCTCACTCCCAGCAACCCACTTATTAATTACCACGTGTTGACACTCATTTAATCTTTTTCTCTAAAAAGTGTTTATTACTTGCGCTGGTGTGGCCTGTTGCCACCTGAGCTGGAGGGAAAACCTGGCTCAGATAGCAGTGGACCGTGATCTTAACTCAGCCTCAAAAAGAGGAAAGCATGACTTCGGTCCTCCTGTGTAATACGGACATGACTGCACTTGGTGAGCTTTGTTACACACATGGAAAGTTTTTATTGAGACACTCTAAAACTGCTCATCTGGAGGAAAGTCACAATGGATACAAAACACCCTAATTTGGTTGTCAGACATACGCATCATTTGGTCGAGTTCTGTTTACTCAGTGACAGGGAGATTTTAAACATGACATTGTTTTTGGTTTTGGTGAACTATTTTCAGTTTTAACCATCATTTTTGTTTTTCCTGCAGGCCTCTCTTGATTTCATTGTCCCTCTTTGGCTTTGTTTCACTCATGTTACTGGTATTATGTTTGCAGGGCTTTAACTAACAGTTACTGACGTTATGAATTAATATCATCATTTTGTGATTTACCAGTGGATCCTTAAGTCCATGTAATGTCAGAAAATTGTGAGAGCAATGGCCAAAGTTACATTATTAACAACTTGCTTGTCTCCTCAGTAATGTAAAACCCAAAGAATGCGCAATGGTTAAACAGAAAAAAATGCTAACATTAATGCTTGATGAATAACTTGAATGTTAAATTGATTATCAAAATGTGGTGAACTCATGTTCTAATCTACTAATGGTTTCAACATTAGATACTTGAATCACTTGTTTGGACACTACTGCAGAAATGTGGGCTCTTAATCAGGCAGTTTACATAATGAGGCACTAGTCCAATAAAACAACGCCAATGACCCTCTACAGCCACGTCTTGGTGGCCCTGTCTTTCCTTCATCCTTCTGTCCCTTCCCACCAGAGAGTGTAATATTGTGCCATGCTTTTAATTGCAGAAATACATCCTTCCCCTCATTATGGGCAGTCGAGAGGACAAGAAGCATCTGCAGAGGATGGAGAGCAACATTGCGGCAATGAGTGGCACGGTGACACAGACAGGTGAAGATTAATATCTTCATCACTTTCTCCCTCCTTAACATTTTCCCTCATTTATCTGTCGCCAAAATCGGGAGGCCCGCACGTTTTTAACAAATGACGCCGCTGTCATTTCGCTTTAATTTGAAATTGCTTGTTTACTGTCAGGCTCGGGCTCAATTAATTACGTTTCGCTGAAAAGCTCTTAACCTCGGAATATTAATGAGGAGTTGGGAAATGACAACTTTCCCTCCCCCCCCATCTCCCCTGCCCATCCTCTCCCACAGCCCTCCCCCCCACGTCCCTCTCCCATTTCTCTCCCCCTGCACCAACCTCACCCCCATCCAAACCTCCACCACCACCATCATCATCATCAACCCTCCTCCCCGTAGGTTGCGAGAAAGTTCATTTTAATTTTGTGTGTACACACGTTTGTGGGATGTGTATGCGGCATGGCACTGTGTGGCGTCTGGGCTCAGCACTGGCCCTAGTGTGATTAAGTGCACCGTGACAGGTGCGGCTCCCATGTTGGACAGGTGAGGAATCTCAACCTGGCTGTCAGACATGTAGAGAGAGAGGAACAGGGAGAGAGATGCTTTCCTAGCTCTTTGTCAGTATAATTAAAAATCCAGGGAGGCGTAAATGAGAAGGCGCTCTGAGAAACTTTGCCCTCGTTAGCGAACAGAAGTGTGTTTTCACCTGAAAGGTAACAATTCCCATTTACCACGAGTGAGCTCACGGTAAAATGTGCACACTGAAAACTGCAATTTTATTTTTTAATAACATCCTGTTTTACAAATCAAGCACTTTTCAAGTAGCGAGACACTTTACACAAGGCAATAGCAAATCAGCCACTTCTAAAAAAGGTGCTTTTGACTCATTTTCATGAGAACATGGAAGGTGATTGACATGTTATGTAACATGAGACCTAAACATGTATTTTAGTCAGATTATTTACCTTGTGGGAGACCAACAAATAAAGATTCACCTCTGGGGTTCTTTGTCAAAATATTAGTGTGTTCGTAAAGCAATTCCCAAATTAATCTCTATGTTTGGCAGGTTTAGAAGAAAAACTATGAATCGCCATCATTCATCAGGATTTCTAGCAGTAAAAAGACAAAGAGGAGGGAAATGAAATGTTTCCATCACAGTCAACACACTTACCATAGATACATGCATCCCTTGGTGTATTTTTTCCTTCATCTCCAAATTTAAACAAATTAAGTGTTTCATTTTACAACTGCTGTCACGGACCAACGCGGTGTAGATGAAAATATGGCTGTTATCATTTTATCCTGTCACACCCATGCTATTGTTTCTAGGTTGACTAAAGTAGGCGGAGGGCAGCAATTGTGTGAGATGGCGTGCAAGGTGTGCCACCCTGAATCTGATTAACAAATATGTGCTCGTTTATGGTTGTTTTCTCCCGACTATGCAAACATATTTCCTCTGGCTATTTCACTGCCCATTCTTGCTCTACTTGTCACCTTTTGGCAATTTGCCAGTATACAAACATAGTTGCAAACCTCGCAGTAAGTAGGTGAGCCTCCAGTGGGGGAAAGAAAAAAACACGCGGGTCTTTTATTCACCCAGCGAGGGGAACTAATTTGCTATGGCTGCAGTAGCCAAGCTGCTATTGTAGTTAATGACTGTTGTAGTTAACAGTTGGAGAGAAGGGTTGCAATTACACTGAGAGTTTTCTCCCCCTGCTTTGTCTTCCTCTACCTCTCACTCCTTCCTTTCCTCGCTGCACTGACTGAGCGACCGACCGACCGACTGCCTCACTGCTGCCAATTGCTTGAACCCTCTTTTGTTAAAGTTCATGTATTTCTCTAGTGCCAGGTGCAATGAGGTGATGTATCCTTTTGAATGGGGACTACATTAGCCTCTCTCACCAGACCAAACTCAAGAGTAGAGGCCTTGACTCCCATTATGATGTGCCTACAACTTCACACAGACAATTAATGAATGGATTTTGGATCTACTTCAGCGCTTCCAGGCTGTAATGGAATTGTGCGTCTGTTTGGACACTCTTTGTCAGTGGGAGCCATATTGGTGACCAGCTGGCCATTAAGACATAGACAGGCATGGACATATGTAGTGTACATTATATCAAGGTATTTACTGAATAATTTACTGAATACACAATGTGCGCCCTCCTCACAGCAGCTGCAGGCCTCACATATCATCTTGTCTCCTATTCTCTCGCCCACACACGCACGCACGCACACACACATCACAGCAGCAGCCTCCTTCTGATTCATGCCGGGCCAAAGCCATTGACTTCATTATTCTTGGCTTCATATCTGTGATAACTGTGGCTGAGAAGTTATGCATTTTTTTTGTCAAGTGTTTGAGCAGTACAAAGGAGTCATCTTTGAGGAGAGACATGAAAAGAGTTGGACTGTGAACTGTTTGGCTGAAGTGGCTGAAAAAGCAGTGCCAGTGGTAATTCAAGAGGCAGTGCAATACAGGCTGGCAGGCTGATTCCAGCTCACCACAAAATAGCTTATCCAGATGTGTGGGTCAGAGACTAATAGGCCAGCTTTCGAAAGCACACCCCGTCATACAGTAGCAACACCTTCTTAAGCAGGGATAGCCATGGTATTTTAGTTTTTATTACCATCTTCAGCAAGGTTGGTCACACTCTGGACTGAAAAGCGAGTAACAAAGTCAAATTGTTTGCACAATGGGTTTTTTTGGCTCTACCAGCGATCTTGCTGCAGCATGTATTTTGTAGGATTCTGCGAGCATTAAAAGATCAAACGTTGCAGCACCCCACCTATATTGATACAACTCCACCCATTTAAACACAGGTGTCACTACAAGATATAAGCTTCTTTGAAAGATCAAATATTTTGTCTGCGTTGGTTTTTCAAAAGAAACAGCCTCCTCGTCGAGCTCTGGCTTTTGTCCGGGCCTGGGTTAATGTGATGGGAGGGTTCTTTACATCCCTTCCAACCGGCTGCAGCTCAGGCTTTTAACCATTGGCCTGACAACCTCAGCAGTGGACCACCACAATAACTGTTGATGTTAATCCTATTAGGCTTGATTTAACACTTTACACGCCCATGATTTATATGAATGTTTATTGGTTTTCTGTAATATAATCAGCTCGGGAAACTTAATGCATTGTTTGGTAATACACGCGTGACTGGAAGCAGGGGGCAACAAACTGTGCCCGGTGTTATTTGAAATCATACACCCTCGTTCAACACCAACACTTGAACTAATTCAATCTTCAAAGTCAATGGAAAAAGAACAATATTTATTAGGATTAGGGGGGACATTTTGTCTGGCAGCCTCCTCCCAAATGAAAGCCTTGTTTTTTCCTTTGTTGATCGTTTGAGGATTTAAGATGCATTAGAAGGCAGTGTCTGGGTGGATAATGGAAGGTTAGAGACTGTTATTTGATTTAAGTTCAGACACTAGAGATTAATATCTCCATCCTAT
>CAAKHG010009539.1:5078-27411 GCA_901007715.1 Dactylopterus volitans
CTATATAAATTTTCTTCATAGGAAATTGCTTTGGTTTGTAGTCTGTGTAGAGATTAAGGTTTGATACAAAGACTGATTAAAGCACCAAAAGAACTAGGTACTTAATGGTTTGAATGATATTTTTACATTTCCTCCTGTAAGACTGGTTAACGCTGCTAAAGTAGAATCTTGGCACAATTGAGCACATAATGTCAATAGAATTATACTGAAATCTATTAAAAATTAAAGAAATAGAATCATGAACTCATTCTAATAATTCCTGGGCAGCAACAGTGGTCAGCAGGTTATTTCCAGCTACTTATGTGATTGTCAGAAGTCTGCGAATTCTTCATTTATCACAATAGAAAGCAGTGAAGTCAATTTATATAAAGAGAAAATTGAAATGTGTGGTCCGTAGTTTCTATCTCTCCATCAGAATACAATCATCATCAAATGTTCTTGTGTCTAAATGACAGTAATTGATTAATGATGTCAGTGGTTTTGTGTCGATATGCTTATTACACTTATGCATGCATCTTTAGCTGCTGTAACTTTTTATTCTGTATTATGGATTCATATTTCCTATATTTGTCAAAGTATAATCTGTTTGAGCGTAGTACAACTATGGTTTTTAAGGTCTGTCAGAGGCGTTGACTTCAAGATAGTCTTTATTTTCAACTTGCTTCTTAGTACATATATTTGACACCAAGTGTCGAGAGATACAACCAAACTTACCTCACACTCGCGCTGTTGCTGCTTCTTCTTTTTTGTCATCTCTGCAACCTCCTCATCCAGATCTTGCAAATACTGAGGATCAGAGAGAGAGGATGTTTACTGTGCTGCATCAGTTCACAGGTATACAAATCAACTTCTACAGCACATTTGTGATAGATAGAAGCCTTTCCTACTTTGCTTACTTCATTAATATAACTTGCGCCGACACATTGGGGTCGATCATTGCACAGAAAAACATCTTTTTTCCCCACTGCTTTGCAGATAATGTCCACATCTATTTAACACTAAAAGCTAATACGGATTCTGTGCAGTCACTGCTAGAATGCTTGAGATGTTAAATCGTGGATGGGAAAGAAATTCCTAAATCAAAATGAATAAAACAGATCATCATGTTTGGACATCAACTTTCAGATTACCCTGCAGATTTTCTGGGACCCCCTCATCCAAAAGATCCATACCACTGTAAAATAAATCTTGGCATGACCTTCGACAGCACCTTTAAATTCAATAAGCACGTCAGTTCTATCTTGAAAACAAGCTTCTTCCGACTAAGGCAAAAAAATAAAAGGCAATCCCGCTCGTACTGTCTTCAAAAGAGGTAATCCATGTTTTTATCATGACTTCCTTGGATTACTGCAAAACTCTATATGTTAGCGTCAACCAGTTTTTTTTTCGGTGCCACTTGCAGCTTGTGCAGAACGCAGCAGCCCATCTCACTGGCACATAAAACCATGACCACATCTCTCAGGTCCTGGCCTCACCCCACTGGCTCCCGGTGCATTTTAAAATTGGGCGCAAGATTTTTATCTGTGTTTTTAAAGCTCGACATGGGCTGGCACCCCACTACTCATTTGACTTTTATACACACACCAGAGTGCTGAGACCAGCAAATTAGCTGTTGCTACTTGCTACACAGACTAGGCTAAAAACTAAAGGTGACTGAGCCTTTGGGGATGTTGCCCCGGAACATTAGATCAGCTAAGACCTTGAGGTTTTCAAGTCTTCTCTCAAAAGTCATTTGTTCTCCCAGGCTTTAAACTCGGGTCGACGTGGACACCCAAAATCTGTCCTATTTCTCTTTGTTTGCTTTTAAACTTTGTATCTGTGTAGATTGTGTTTTTATCTTTTATTGACCTGTACAGCACTTTGGAAATCTTTGGTTACTTTTGGTTTATTTTTATTCTATTTTACCACTGCAAGTTTATCATAGAATATAATGCAACAGCCCTGAAAGGAATTCTAACTCCAACCTTTATTGAATCTGTTCAGAGGTTGTTACTGGGACTGTATTTCGTGATGCTGCTAAACTGTACCGGGTTATACTGAGCGGTGCCCCTAATATTTTGTCACGCTATTGCGTGAGTGGGTTTATCAGAACCTTAGGGATACGGTATATTCGCATCCTGGGCTCTGGAAAAAGGGCCCATTAGGGAGCTAGCTTAGCTGCAACTGAGGACTGACTTTTACTTGACTACTTACAATGGCAACATCTGCCTTCCTCTTTCTCGGTCTTGCTGTGTTTTCTCTGGACGCCTCGGGAGTAGACTTTGGTTCTGTCTCGTCCCTAGAAAACACACACACAGAGAGACGAAACTCCCGAGTGAGCGGCTTCGTTGCTGAAAAGTTTGGTCAAACATGTTAACAAAGTCAAAACAAGGCCCCTATAGCGTCGGGCTAGCTAACTAGCCGGATGGCTAAATCTCATCAACTCAATTTTCTTTCCGTCGTCATACATTTTGATTGACGAGCTTGATATGGCCGCGAATGGCATATTGCGAACTCACCGTTTTCCTAGCATTATACTCGGGGGTGGCGAGGGTCAGTTTCGGAGCAAACCTGCGAATGAGAGTGGGTTTTATAGTTGTTTTTAAGGGTTTAAAACAAACACATTAGTGCACTCCCAACCCCCACTCTCAACTCCCTCCTTTCTGACAATGCCCAACTCATCCTAGCGCGGGGAAATGGAAACGGTAAGCTAAGATATTCAATCACCGAAAAAGGTCCACAAGAGCCGAACAAAACTTGGCAAAACTAGCCTCAGACAAATATATATTGCCCGCTCAAAGTGGCAATTTTGGACATCTTTACCGGGAGCTTGTCTAGGTTCTGCTGATGACTTTTGGACAGCTGGTTGGCCAGATAATGGCCGAACCCGGCGCAGCTGTGGCGCCTATTTACTCACAATTAAACACCAAAGAGACGGAGGTCTCAGACAGCACACGTTTAACCAACGTTTCCACACGGCGTCCACATTTTCTCTCGTGTAAGTTGGCTTTTAAAGTCAGTTTAGGACTAACTGTTGCAGCTGAATTAGCTGGCGCAACTAACTTGATGCTATGCTAGTTTTTTTCCCCCCCTTTTTTGAAAAAGAAAAAAAAAATCACCCACCTCAGGATGCCGCCCTTGAAGTTCACTCGTATCCACGACTGAAAAATATAAATGCGTGTTAAATGAATAACCGCCTGTGGTTGAGATTCGAAGAGGTCATGTGTGAGTGGAGGCCGGGTAGCCGCTGCCGCTGCTGCTGCGCGCTCTGAGCTGGCGCGTTCTGGGGACCGGAGCTAAAGAAGAAGGGAGGAGGCGATTTAACTTGGCGCTAAAACACCGACTTCACCGGCTCCCTAGAGACTCATTTTGACTCCGTCCGCTGGACCTTTTCCTCTCGCATGTAGTTTCCACGCGGCACGTTCGATCGATAAAGTTGCCGTGCAATGGAAGATGAGGGTGAGGAAAGTGGAACAAAAAAGAATTTAGAAGTTAACCGGCGAGCGGGGAAAAGGGGGGGGGGGGCGTGACAGCTGTGATGACAGCTGCGGGGGCGGGGCTTCCAAAGCGGAAGTGCCCGGACACCGCATGGCAGGTCCGTCAGATGTAAACAAAACCGATGCCGTCCGAGTTTAAGCACAATGCAAAACCAACTCGATTAAATAATTATCGATTGATAGAGACATTTCGTTCTTGAGATTACAGAGACACTTATGACCGGATGTCATCCTGCGCGCATCCGATATTTAGCATAAAATGAAAAGTTAGCTTCGCCGGAGCGTCCATTTCCAACGCGGGTTGCCATACCCGCTCGTATCCCCCCTTTTAAACAGTATTAGCCGCTTTTCAAATACAAGCCCTTTACCCTATTTATGGTCTGTTTCAGCCTTGTGATGACGGAATTCAAGACAGAACATTTGTTTTCTGTATCGTGTTGTGTCGTCAGTTTAATACAGATTTCGTTGGAGCGGAATTGTAAAAATTGACCTTTGGTCAGTCACATGATCCCCATGCGAATAGAGACCAAAAAACACGCGCACACACGCAAGATTTGCGTTATACTCTCGGGTTGCTTCACGAAATCGTAAACATGAAATGGCTGAAACTTTTTGGTCGCTTAAAATCTGTAGTTATTGGAATGATTCATGTCAAAGCTTTACCAGGTAATCTAAGGTTTCACTTGACCAGTTTTTTTTGAAATTTTCCAGTATTTAATTTGAAACCCTGCAGTGTCTGAGGAGACAATCATGCTATTAACCGCAAAAAATCGCCATAGTAAATTGCTTGTTAATGCTAGTAATGTGTATGTAGTATTGCCAGGTAGTTCTTTGAATGATACATTACCGTATCACTTCGCTGTTGTAGTTCTAACTACTTTACTTTTGCAACCTTTTGAATTAAATTCTGATATCATACAGTACCGTGTAAAGGTCAGAGGCCATTAGGTTGGTTGATAATGGTGAGAATACATTTTACAGTCCATCAAGACACAAGCAGATATACAGGAAATGTGCACAGTTTAAAAAAAAAAAACCTGACCTCCTTTTACTGTGCTTTGAACTCTTTTGGGCAAACACTTTACTGCCCTAATCTTCAGTGGGTTTCTTGCCAAGAAAGAGTAGACTCAGTATCTAATTGTTTCATTTGGATGCCAAGTTGTTCCTTCTACATTCTGCAGACGTTCGTCAGGAATGGCCTCTGTGGAGGCGTAGTGCACTACTTTTTTAGAGGGGAACATTGGTACTGCCAAAATGTGCAAAAGTAGAGACATAGCTGACGGTCAATGGGATTGTGTACTGTGGAGTGATGAATCAAAGTTTGAAATGCTCAGACAATACGTGAGAGGAATATTTTAATATAGTGCACGAAAGAGCACTTGCAGTGTTCGGTGAAACATAATAGAGTGTCTGTCGTGGTTTGGGGTTGTGTTTCTGCTGGTGGTGTTGGGGAAGATCAATGGAATCATAAATTGATGGAATCAGGATTGCTGAAAAGTACAAATTCAGATTCATCAGGCTACTCATTCTTGAAAGTACTTGACTGGAATTGGGTATTCTTTTCAACATGGCAATGATCCCAAGCACAATGTGAATGCTGTGAAATGATAAACAAAATATTCATACAACTTCATTAATAATAAATTATTTCTGATTCTGATCTGAAAGAACACTGTTAAAACACTGACAGTCATAAACTATCCTCCATAGAGTCCAGACCTAAATATCATAGGGGATCACCATAATAAAAAAGACAGTCTGAGTAATATGAAGAACCCTGGGAAGTGCTGAAGGAATGCTGGTATAATATAATGCAGGTTTACCTAGGAAAACATCAAAGCAGTCTGCCAAAGAAAATTCAAGATGTTTCTTTTTTTCCTGTCTTTTGTCTTGTTTGTTTTGTTCTGTTTTTGTTTTTTATATTTACTCAGTGTTTCATTTTCATATGGCTTCTGTCTGTTTAACATGTTTGTTTTGTCTTGTTCATGCACCGAAATGTCTCATTTGTTTTAGGTTATTGCACTTTGCAATATAAAAGAACATTAAGAAAGCATGTAAAGATTTGCAAGGTGTAAACAGAGGTCACAGTAAATAGTGACTTGGCCTGTAGAAGCATTTTGGTCTGAAATTTATTGTGTTTTTCAATACAATACAACACAATATTTCTTGTAAAGACACGTCAGAATAAGTCAAAAAGATCAAACAACAGTTATTTTTATTTGATAAGCTAATGAAAACTTTTATGTGAAAAACCCTATTTTTTAAAAAAAAATAACCAGCAAGTTTAATTGCTGTATCAATAGTGGAATCAATTAAAGTGTTGCTCTGAAGACTGTTTTAGAAGAGGTGTAAAGTGGCATGGAATGGACTTACTATGGCAAAGTAACAGTAGCTAAATGTGACCAATACTTAGGTGAATGTAACTCAGGTGTCTCATCTGTCCCAGGCACCCCCCTCGGATGTATGAAAATATCCCAAATCATTGAAGAAGCATGTAGGGAGGCAATCATCTACCGCGATGCAGGGCTTGTAAGTGGCTGCACATTGCGTGGATTCTTCAGACAGTTTTTAGATTTTCCAGACAAGTCTGTTAGCATTGCTTGTAAATGTTTCTTCCAGGACGGCGTGATCATTGAGAACATGCACGACATCCCTTACTCGTTCTCTGTGGGCCCCGAGGTGTGCGCCTGCATGACCTCAGTGTGTGCCGCTGTCAGAAGCGTCTGCCCGTCCCTGCCGCTCGGAGTGCAAATACTGTCTTCTGCTAACCAGCATGCATTGGCTGTAGCTCTGGCTTCAGGTACACTCTTGACATCAGTTTTATTGCTGAAGTGCTCCATATGATTTTTATGCCTCTGGGCCGGCAAAAGCTGAGGTGGCTGGAGAATTTTTTTTACAAGTATTTGGCTCTGGTTAGCTTAAAAATTTCACTGCATTGTCACAGGTCTGGACTTCATCAGGGCTGAGGGTTTCGTCTTCTCTCACATCGCTGATGAGGGCCTCTTAAATGCATGTGCAGGAGATTTACTAAGATACCGCAAGAAGATTGGAGCTGAGCATGTGCAGATCTTCACTGACATCAAGAAGAAGCACAGGTGATGCATTTAATCTGATTTGCAAAATGCTCCTCAAGCATATTTGACCACTCTTAACAAATGTATGCACTTACTCCATTTACTTTTACTGACATAATTACCACTGGCACATTAGGGAGATCTCAGTTTGTCATTAGCTGCAAAATTTGGTTCCTTTGGTCTTAATATCCCAGTGGGTCTGGAGGAGTTTTTGAAGATTTATTTATTTGTTTATTTATCCATTTATTTATGCCACAAATTAAATAATAAATAAGACTCTCATCAGAGTTTTAAGACTCAAATGTGTTAAATGTGTTGCCCTCCCTGTTCCCTGCTTGATTTACTGTGGATAATTTTTCATATTTATTGCTATCAGAGATATTTTAAGATTTCAGAGATGTGAAATTTGGGCAATATAGGTTCTGCAGGACACCACACCACAGGGGAAATAAAGAACCAATGGAAGGGCAGAATGAAGTTAAATCTTGGTAAATGTGCATGCAAATGATCATTTCATCACTTGAGCACGTTACTTCACAGCTCTGTGAGAAGTTTGTTAAATCTTATCAAATGGCTCAATTTTAGTGAAACACTTTTTACTCAGATTGGCTCCATAGAACTTTAGTTATTGTATGGTAGAAGATAGATTCAGGTCCAGATTGATATTTCCCAACTTTAAGTATTTTCTGTCAACCCAACAGTGCAAGTGTTGATGTTTATGCTAATTTTAATTTTTTCCATATCAGGATGTAATATCATCCTAATTCACATTCCACTTCCATTCCATTCCACTGTCTACATTTACTGTATCTGTTGTCCCAGCTCCCATGCCCTGACGTCTGACGTAAGCATCGAGGAGACTGCTCGAGCTGCCGAGTTCTTCCTCTCAGATGGCCTCATCATCACAGGGGCAGCCACTGGAGTGCAGGCCAACCCACAGGAGCTGAGAGGTTCGCCACTGCAAAACCTCCACACGCCAGATTGCAGACACATACTAGCTTTTCTCCTGAGCACATAATCATTAGTCTGAAAACAAACACTGAAATAAAGGAATATTTACGCTCTGTGTGTCCATGTAAAGCAGTGCTCTGTCTGTGCAGGAGAGGGCGCTCCTGCTGTATTGATAAACAGGGAGCCTGTCAGCAATATATTGTGGTCAGCATCATGGTTTTCTGGTTAAAAAACCATGTTTGGAAGTCAGTATTCCTGTCAGTGCGTCTGACCAAGGCAACATCCGGTGACATCCCCCAGGGTACGCACGGTGTCTGCTCACTCCTCCACAGAGTGTTAGCTTGTTGTATTCTGTACAGTGACAAGCCAGTTATCAGCAGTCACCAGTGACAGCAGCTTAAAAGGCCCGGCTACACTGTGGCCCAGTTTAGCGATGCTGGATGTGCAGTCTCACTCTGCATAAAACAGCTGATAGAAAGCATGGCATACGGCTAGTCAGATAACATAATGAAACTTTTAACAGCTTTAGGAACCATATATTATTCCCAGGAGTGTATTGACGCTGAAAGAAAGAGAATGACTTCCATTCACCATTGTATGTAGGACGGGGAAATAAGCCTGTGTTATATCAATGTTTATAGCTTTCATTCATTTAGCGTCAAAGACCTTGTGCTCACTGCAATATTAAACTTTTTTCTTCCTAGACTTCTGCTTGCACCAAAAAAATAATTGTATTTTTCACTTGACTTTGTTTAATTATTTTCAGCATGATATTGCTACTTTTACATAGGTGGAGACATTGTATATCTCTGCAAAGTGGACTTGCAGACAGAAAATGTTGGTACATGTGCTGGCAGGTCAGAGGGTTTAAACCCTGGACCATGTCCCTCTCACAGCCACACTGCTTTGCTATTTTAAGATCCAACACGAGCGATAGGACTGTTAACACCCACGGCGAAACATGCACTAAGCCTTGATTTCATGTACACTAGTTATGGTGACACACGTGCACTTTCAGCACAGACATGCAGACAGAATGGAAATGTGAGGAGGACGCCTGCATCGAGGTCAGGCTCAGCTGTGTCATAGTTCACTGGGTTCATTGCGGTCTCTCTGTTCTCAGTGTTACGGCAGACGGTGCAAGGTCCGATTGGGGAAAAAAAGTTTTTATATTTCTTTAAAGAGGGGTTATTTTAAAGTTGTTTGTGTGCTAGACGCCCGTGTAGAGTCTCAGTAACCGACTGACCCTCCTTTGAGATGAGTTTTGTCCATGAGTTTTGTTTTCTCGAGATATTTTTGTTGCCCTAAAATGCCTTTCACAAGCATTTAAATACAAGAAAACGTCTAGCTTCTATGAGTCAACCCTCTGACATTAATCACATCTTGAGGGGCTAAACATGCTAAAGAAGTCATGAGAATGTGCCTCAGAGATAGATTTAATAACATTGAAGGTAACATTGTATAAAGCTTAAAAAGGTTTTGCAGGAATGTGAAAATTGGCTCTGTAGCACCCCCAGAACATCTCAAGAAAAAGCAACCGTAGTGGTGTGTTTTAACCAGATCTATTAAAAAATACATGTATTCATATATATCAGAATCATAAATACTCTATTAATACTGGAGGAAATTGCATAAAATAATAAAATATAATTTTGTGTATACTGTATATAAATTGGTTCAGTTTTCAACAAACTTCATCTTCCAGGTCCATGGAATCATCCTTAAATTTTGTAACATTATACATCAGAGGAAACATTAAAGCTAGCTTCCAACAGTTTCAATTCCCTGACAGATTCATCTCTTCACCTCACAATGACATGTTATGAATTTTTTTTTCTTGAAAAACAAATCAATTAATGGCTTTATAATTGTTTGTGCGACTATGCATATTTCTTCATTTAATATTTGAGGATTTATTAATTTTCTAATCTCACCTCTCCCATTCTCTGCTTACTGGTAGTCTCTTGCAAAGCAACACACTTCTCTTCCTAGTTTCTAGTTCGCTAGTGAGCTTGCTCACTAACTGGCATCTCCTCCTTCTTCTTCATGGCTTGCGTCTTGTCCTTCTTCTTCGTTGCGAAAGCCTCCTGACGTTGTTTTATTGGTTTCCTCTAGATCCAAAGCAGAAATCCATGACACTGACAGCTTATTTCACACTTGATACGTCTTGTAGCAAATGAAAAACATCAAATGGATGCTAGCACGGTTAAAAACTAGTTTTCTTTTCATAAGGGACTTAACAATATTAAATTACTACGCTTTGGTGTCTTTGTCAGATGGCATAGCCGTGACAAGGCGACAAATTTTGATGTTTCAGACAAATTTCACACAGAGTCTCAGCCCAAACATCTGCAGGCTAATTGTTTTATCTTAGTCACTGCACCAGGTAAGGCCAATAGGAAATTGCATGTTTTACACTTTGATGATTGCACATAGCAAGCAGAGATTGTCCTCAAAATTGATCAGAAAAGGCTCAAGATCTTGATGATGTTTTAGTGTGAACATTGGGAGCTTTCCCCACAATGTTTGTGGCCTTTGTGAAGTATAACTTTTGAGTTAGATGCTGTAGATGCTCTTGCTAAATTCAAGGAATTAATCTCATCAGCATATCATTTCGTGCCATGTTTAAAAACAACAGGGTGACTTTAGCCCCTCCAAAATTGATCATTTTGCTGATAATGTTGCAGACTGGCGATGTAAAAATCATTTCAGTTTACATGCAACACGTAACCCAACTTGATCTCAAGTGAGTTGGACCAGTAAAACCATAGTATTTTACAACACGTTCTTTCAGTGTAAAGAGGAACTTTTTATTTACAGTAGGGTTGCACCGATTCTGGTCTGCAGGCTGTTTGCAAGACACAGTAATTCAGACTGTTCTTGTCCTTTGAACTTCTTAACCTTCTTATAAGGCCTATTTTCAATTCAGGTATCAATCTGAGCTCCTTGACAAAGCATTCATATATCAGTTTTGTGACTTTCTCCAGAGCAATAGTCAGAATTTAGAGAAACAGAGTGGAGACACAGCACCAGTGAACCAGTAATCTTCTAGCTACATGTGGCATAGGACTTGTATCTCTACCTAGATCTCAGTGCTGCTTTTGACGCTGTTGACCATCACATCCCATTGCAGAGACTGGAACATTTAATTGTTCAGATCTTTTGAGTGTCTTCTTTTTCTTTGCCGTTGCAGGAGTTTCCCAGACAGTGCGAATCCCAGTGCTAATAGGCTCTGGAGTGACTTATGACAACATTGAACACTACCTTGATGCGAATGGAGTTATCGTTGGGTCTCATTTCAAGGAGGATGGCAATTGGGCCAACAAAGTTGACCCGGAGCAAGTGAAGAGGTTCATGAGAAAGATGCGTGAACTTCGCAAATGAGAGTGTGATTACATTAAAGCCACTGCCGAAGGGTTAGAACCCAGCCATGTTTATAATGGCAGTTGTAGGTACTGGTAGTTTTACTGGTTTTGGGGGGTCATTGTCTTCCTTTGAGGACATCCTGTGCTGGATTGTGATGGTCCACCAGCCATATTTTGGACATTCGTATTTTAATGCAATAAATCCATTGTAACCTAAGGAGGCCTTGTTTTTACCTTTTCTTCATTAGAATGTAGTCAGCTGTACAATGACTTTCTGACTGTACAATAAACACACAGAACCACCACTGTAAGAAACAAGTTTTATTTGACATTTTTTTTGTACATTTTATAAATACACACAAATATAAAAACATAATCAACTGTATTTACACTTGTGACTCTAAAACAATTTGTGTAACAAAAAAAAAAGTGAATACTCACCCAAAAGTATTATCAGTACGCAACATGAACAGTGATTTTACATGGTCATGTTTATACATGGTATGCATACTTTAAAGGTCAAGCGCATATGAAATCAGCTTTTAACTTCATGTACATAAAATCTAAAAGCTAAGGCACATAAGTGAGCATTCTGAATACAACCAAGGAATTACCTACCAAAATGCACAATTTATAACAAAGTATTCTACTGGGTAAAAGTTTTCAGGGAGACGCCTTTCACACACTCACCACATTCTAGTACTACTTCTACTTTTATCCAATCAGTCTTAACAAGTCAGACAACTCCCAAATTCTCATTTGAAACTGAAAAAAAGGCTTTATTTCAGTAAGTGTGTGTGTGTGTGTGTGTGTGTGCGTGTGTGCGTGCGTGCATGTGTGTGCACATGTGCGTGTGCGTGCATGCGTGTGTGTGCACATGTGTGTGTTACTTAACCTGACAACAGCATCATTCTTGATGTTAAGAGCTCAGAGTGGTTTTTGCATGTCAGGGTTTCAGTGCAGGTTGCTTAAATGATAATAAGCGCATGTGTTGGTGTGGCTCATGATCAGTCGGTTGCAGAAGTACATGTGTGAGGTAAAAGAATTGGAGAAGAACCTGAGTTGAAAGTCCAGGCACTGTGCTGCATGCTGGGCTGTGGTGGCGACGGCAACCTGATGAGCACCCTCGCGAGCAGGGTTGGGCTCAGTAGTTGTAGAGGCGCTGGCAGGGCTGCTTGAAGTGGCCGTAGCGTTTCTCTGCCAGAGAGAATCGCGTCTTCACCAGGTTCTGCCTGTTGAGAGCGCCGCGGCTCAGCTTCTTGCGCTCGAAATGGACGGTGTGCCTCTGGACCTCCAGCACCTGGATGTTGCAAGGCAGAGGGATTCCCCAGGCGGCGAGACGCCAGGAGATGTGCTGCCTTGCTGCCACTGGCCTGCACAGAGGAGAGGTATGACAACGTGTGGAGTGTTATACTCGTGTGAAAGTTCATCCGGTGGAAGCCAGTTTGAGTGTGGCTATTAGACTGCTTAACAAGTGACAGTTTAAATATTTTGGAGCCTTTCTATTTCTCAAGAAGTTAGTCTGGGATGAACTTCACCAGGATTTATGAATTAAATCATCCTGAGATGATAGTTCATATGAGGACTAATGAGAGAGCAAAGTGGAACATTTTAGCAGATGAAGAGGCAGAAATCAGCTCTTTTAGGAGCTGATTAAAGACCAAAAACTGAGCTACAAGAGAGAGAACGTTGGGTGTTCACTCACCCAGGAAGGAAGGAATGCTGTTCCTATACTGCTGGATGTGTAAATAAGCAACTGTTCGCTGACAGCAATAATATTAATCTGGTGTCATGTTTCTGTCCACTCTTAGAAAATTGAGTGCAATATGAAGTCAGCATTTGTTTTGGCAGTTGTGCAAGACACCTCACTCTTTAAGCAGTGAAAATATTCTAAATGTAGCGAACACTCAATCTGATATTCATTTTTTAGGTGAGCTTTTTTTTTTTATCTCGCTGAAATGCATTTTTATTCTGGTGCCATCCATGTTCATTCTGGCTTCCAGTCGAGACACTAACGCTGGGCTTCTTCAAACTGAGAGTGTGCAGTGCCATTAACTTCAGGTAATATACTGACTATCCATCAGTATGTCATACAGCCACACATAAAAAAAATAAAACTATAACTTTAACATTACCTGGGAAGATAATCAAGTGAATGTAAATATAGTTGAAGTGGACCTGATTGTGTTCATTCTCTGCTTTGATTCATAGTTAAAACTCAAAGTGCAGATAATATTAAAATCATATGGCACTTCAATATAAGGGTCATGAGATCAATCTTGAACATTTGGAGTGAAATATAGTGTTGCTCATATTAGCTATTGTGACTCTAACAAGTGTTTTCGAACAGTGATTATTCATTGTTTGCTCACAAATGTGCATGTGAGCTGGTCAGTGTGTCAGCAGGCAGTAACCTGGGGGAGTCTTCATCATCTTCATCAGAACCTTCCTCCTCAGCGTCACTCATTCTACGTCTCATCTGATAAACCGACATGCTTGGGTGCTCGATGAGCAGGTTCTCGAGGGGGCTGGTCTCAGGGGCTGAAAGGAGCTCCTTCTCTGTGAGACAAACAACTCAATTTTGATTCCAGTAAAACTGTGCGCTCAGGATTGTATTGATGTGAATGACATTATGGTGTGTGTATGTGTGTGTCTGCATTTATACGTGATTTATGGCTTATTTCTAACCTGGGAGATTGACGATGACCCATCCTCCCTCCTCAAACTCCATCAGCTCCTCGAAAGTGCTGTCTGCAGCCTCAATGTCATCGCCACTGTTCCCGAGCAGATGTGAAAGAATCTTTCCAATCATTGTTGCACCTTTATTGCAGCCTGTTAAAGAAAAATCAAATAGATATGATTTGCGAGGTTTGAGTCTGAAGATAACACCAAATGGATACAGCCACTTGTCCACTTTGATAACATGTCTACCTCGTGTGCATATTTTTTACCCATTGTCTTTGATATTTTTTCTTATATTGCATTTCTTTATGCTTATTCCCTTTCTTATAACCTGCACTTTTTTGCACTTTTTTACTTTATTATTTGGTTTTGATGGTGTGTGCTGGGAAGCTAATTTCCCTGAGGGAACCTTCCCTAGTGATTAATGAAGTATAATTGAATTGAATTGGATACATATTTAAATGAAAAGTCGCCTAGGTCTGTTTGTGTATTTTAAATGCAAATTAACAGTACAAAATGTTTCCATCTTGAGGCCACCTGGCTATAAACGCCCCATCGGCTTGTACTCCATGGAGACATCTGGGAAAGCAAATGCTTCCTTTATGCCAACTTGGAAACCTGAGCAGCATAAGGCCGTTAAATTACAGTGACACAGGGTCATGGGGTCAGTTTAGCACAAAATGGGCTACTGACACGACAGGCTGAAATGACACTTTTTGCAGAGATGTTATATAATCTGTGATACTGGATATATTTTTTCTTTAAAGGAAAAAGGGAAGTATGCTTTGACCCCGAAACTGCAGCTGACCGGCCTCATCCTGAGATGACAACCCTGCAAACTCAGCTCCGCTTCACTTAACATCAACACCACTTGTTTGTTTGTTTTGTTTGGCCTACATCGTTGGTCAAGATAATTTACACTCGGAATATTACTTTGATGCAAAAAACAGGGTGAACATGATCAAGCTAATGATTATAAGACACTCAAAATGAATGCAATTTTGAGGTACTTGTACATCAGTTTTGTATTTGCCAGCATGTCAAAGAGAAATATCAAACAACTCGGATTATTTTCCTTCTATAACATGCTTTTGTTTCTGATATTTTGCTGGTAATAACACTGTACTTGCAAGACTATAACCTATATGTTATGTTGATAGTAGCTAGTACTTTTTTGTTTTCTTTTTTGTTAGTATCTGGAGGTTTAGCGACTATTTGCTAAGACAATCAAACACTATAAATAACTGACATGTCTTTTATTGTCTCAGTTGTTGACAGATTATTGTTTGGTTGTCATAATAGTGTTCATCGGGTTATTTTTGCTTAGATTTTCTGATGTTTGTCGGGACAAACAGGAGCATAAATATAGCCCCCGTCACCCCACCCAGCCCACCCCCGTCCGTGTCTGGGTTTCGGCGTCTGCCAGGAATCTCTCCTGTCTGAATCCAGCTGGACTCTGTCGATGACGTAACATCTGCTAATGTTCACACAAATAAACCGGCTGAATGTGTTGGCAGGGATTATATGACGCGCTCAACAAATTTGGTTATTCTGCCACAAACAGCGAGCTCGCTGTTACTAAACGGGAGACGTCCGCGGATTACAGTCACAGAGCAAGAGACTCGGCACATTCACAGGTTAGTCAGTGTAAATCATCGCTTACTCGCACATGCGCATGTAGGTTTTTTTTGTCTTACCTGATGGTTAGAAGTGAGTTTTGATCGTCGGTTGTGTTTTGTTCTTTTTGGAGCAAGTACCCCACCTCACTGTTCGAGATTGTTTTGATCTGAGAGTTGTTTATCTCCTTGCGTCCTGAAACGTCAGCAGACCCCGCCCCCAAGGAGGCGGGGCATTCGCCGTGCGTCACTTGCGTCAACGTTCCGCTGGACGACCCGCGGCGCGTTTGGACCAGCAGAGACGGCCGCACCTTTCCTGGGGTCGAGGATCGAACCGCGCTGGCGAGTCCGACGTTTAATGGGCGGAGCTTTTATTAATATATAGCTCGAGAGAGTGTTCAGGTTTCCCGTGATTACTGAAGAAGTAAAATCTGAAATTACTTTTTGAAGTGAAGTAATATAAAGGCTATGAAAACATTAGCTGTCGTTTATGTTTTACAATATTTTTTCTAAATTCAGGTCATGTTTCAATTTTATCATTCAGTTTTCTCCTGTACACTTTATCACTTCCGTTCTCTTTTTTTTTTTTTTTTAACACCGTTTAAGCGCCGTTTGTTGCGATATGCTTCCAAACGCATGGTGGCACACTACTTAATACCTGGACAAGTCAGTGTAAGAAAACAAAACATGCAAACACTTTTTTTATTTTTAAATCGACAATTAAATTTACAAAAAAAGTTATGTAATTTAAATCGTATTAAATAACACCAAATAACAGGGCGCTTAGACACAATGAATAATTTAAATAGTGTGTGTAATCAAGTAGGAAGAGACTGTTAGTTTCTCTTCCATTACTTTTAAAGCACTGAGGTGATTGTCTACAAGGTACTCTCTAAAAAAAGAGAAAGGGGGTTTCATTTTCCTCTATTTGGATGTGTGAATAAAACATTTTGCCTTAAGTATCACATTGTTCACTATCAGATCACTCTTTATGTCCCTTAAGTTAATTGAAATGCAATTTTTAAGCATGAGAGAGGAGCAGGGATTTGGATTTTAGTTGACAGCCAGTTTTGTAAACGTTCCAAGAAAAATGTAACACAATATTTGCATGAAACACAGATTTTTGGAAATGATGATGTACACCATAATTGAAATTTCAACCTGAAGTCAAGTGCTGCATCTTTTGAGTTTGTACAGTGATTGAATGAATTCAAATCTATCAAATTTTAATTTTTTTCTTAAAAACTCCCATTTCCAAATAAATCCTTGTGGCATAGAATTAATAATATACAGTATCTGTGTGCTTTTTGAGTTGCCTCTGTTTATGAATGATGCAGTTATTGTAATTCTGACTAATTATCCGGCCAAGTTTACAGGACTGTTGTAAAAAACACATTTACAAGAAGGATAGTTTTATTCTGGGTGTTTGTTAACAAGGTGAATTCCCCCATTGTGGGATAAATAAAGGCATATCCCATCTTATCTTACAATTGTCAAATTGGAATAATTCTGCTTTTTCACTATATAATAAGAGAAACAGAAGAAGAGCAGATCGTACACCAGCTGTGTCACAACAACACTGGTGAGAACAAGCACAGTCAGGGGTTAATGGTTCTGTGGGTCTTCAAGCTCATTGTGGGGCATGAGGACTGGACAAAGCCAGCTGAACTCTGTACCAGCTCTTGTAAAGTTAATTAATTGGCACAGTAGCTGTACAATCCAAACGAAAAAATTATACCAGATCCTCAATAACATCACAATAAAAAAGGGTTAGGATTATTTCTGTACTCTCTCCCTCATGAGCCAGTCATCGTTAATCAAACTCTGAGGAGCACATTAATCAAAATGTCCAACTGTTCCGAGAACAGAAAAAAAACAGAACATAATCAAATTCTACCATTCAGAGGCAAAACGTTTATTTCCAAATGTCTTCAAATACTGTACAAACACCTGACCTCTTAACTCAGTTTTAGCTGTCTGGTTTGTGTCTGTGCGTTTTACAGAACAAGAGGACAAACATGTTATTGAGGTGTATGAAAAAAGTTTAATTTATAAAATGGAAAATACATCATATTGCATGGATATACAGAAATATTGCTAGTGTGGCAGTGCTTTGTAAGTAAATGCATTTAGAGCAAAAGAAGCCAGAGTTTGGCAGTGCTTCGGATTCAAACATTTTTTAAAGCTCCGTCAATGCTTAGCAAATGTATCCCCAAAGCTCAAAGGCACAATTGTGTGGAAGATGGTTAATTACGATTATGAACAGCATATATTTGCTATGGCTGAGATGAGTGATGTGTCATATTTCAGAAAAGTAGGAATTCTAACATCTAAAGGAGAACTCCAGTATGTTTTAACCAGTACCCTATTTTCCTGTGGGTTTGGATCGAAATGATGGATATGACCAAAAAGCAAACTTAGTCAAAATTATTTTATTTTTATCAAATGTGCTGACCTAAGCGTGTCAGAAAATAAGGCGCAGCTTGAAAAATACAGAAGTTCTCCTTTGAGGTGAAGCATTTTTTGGTAATGTGATTTGATCCTCTTGCTAAAAAGTGTAAAAGGGTCAAAAAGGTAAATTAAGCTTCACAGTTGTGTGCAACATTCTTCTGCAACACTACAAGAATGCACGTCTTATAGAAATGCTATCAGAAGGATCAAATGTTGAATTAACTGTTGAACTCGGTGGTCAGATGAATGCTTCCTGAGCAGCTTCTAAAAATGTGTAAATAATAAGAAAGGCATCACGTTTGCTGCAAACAACAGACCATTTCAAAACAGTTTTAAACTTTGGAGCTGCAAAACACTACATATGATCATCGCACGCAACATGTCGACTACAAAGCGCCTAGTGTGAGCAAACTCACATCGAGTGCATGGACAGGTCCAGGACAGGTTTTACGCAGTGACATTTCAGTAAAGCTATGTGCCAAAAATACTATTCTTTTCATTTACATGTAGCGTAGGTCAAATAAAAATAGAATTTACACTGTACAAAGTAACAATTCCAATCTAAAGTGAGACGAGTACAGTAAAGGTGCAGTAACGCTGGTTGTGTGTTGCTGAGTCTAGAACTGTTCAGAGAGGAGGTCACATAGTCGCTGAGACACAGACTCCCTGCTGGTCCGTAGGGTCAGACGATACATCTGGAAAATTAAGAAAAGGTTGTAATGAGCACAGATATTTATTCTTTAACCTTTTTTTTAATTGCGATACAACCTTTCTGCAGTATTCTGTATGTCAGTGTATGTCAAGTTTCATTTGAAGAAATCAAGACATGTCTAGCAAAGAACCTGCTCAGCATCTCTACAGTCTGCATGAGTTTGATTGGCAACGGCTTCTGGGGAAGGTTGCATGCAGAGACCAGCAAAGACTGGAGCGAAGCTCAATGGGTAAGAATGCTGTCAGTGATGAATATCAACAGGGTTCCTGTTATGAGGCTTCGTTTATTGTTTACGCCTGCCATCCTTTTTTTTTGCCTCGCCTGTCGTCTTCCGCTGGTGAGAGGGGTGCCCGGTGACGTCAGTGGCCGGTCCTGGGATTCCCTTTTGTGCCCCACCTTCGTCGGAAACGCCGTTCTCAATTTTGACAGTCAAAATTGCTGTGTGGTCTGGCCTGCCAAGGGTCAAGGCTTTTCTTTTGTTTCCTATAACCCGAAATGCACTTTTTTTCCATTTGGATCTTTTATTGTCTAGAAACACTAGATTTAGTGTTGGCAAGCTCCTAGTGTATTTTTGTTAAAATAGGAAAGAACAGAGCAGGTCATGTATTTTTGTTTTCTTTTTCCATTGAGTGCTTAGTGTAGTACACACCAGTCGGTAGATAAGTAAGTGGGGGCGGGGGGAGGTCGAGTGTAGTGTTGTGCCCTCATCCATACAAAATGGAGGATAAGGCCGCATCACACAAAGGAAGCCACTGAACTCATTCTCTCAGCATTCCTAAAACTTCCACAGTTGGTTGTGAAAACTCCCAACTCCAACTTCACTTGGCTATTTTATGGCCAGGACCCCTCAGGTCACAGGCCACATATAAAGGAGAAGCTCCCTTCTCCCCCTCCTCTTGTCCTCTTGGGTCTTCCTCTTACTCTTGGGTTCTTGCTCTTCTTATCTCATCAGCTCTGCAGCTCCAGCTCTCCAGCAGCTCCTTAGCTACTGCTGCTTCACCCCTCCATGAGGCCTGCACAAGGAAGAGGCTTCCACTGGACCAAGCCGTGGTAGCCACACAAGTGCCTGCCAAAGGACAAGATGAGCACCACTGGCACGACACAAAGTCTGCCAGTTGACTTTAACCAGCCGAAGGGCCACCGGGTTAGCCTGGACTTACTCCACCAGAGGAAGCAAGACTCCATCCACAACCAGGACTTCAACAGTTCACTGGGCAAAAGACAATCAACTGGACATCAACCCAACTGAACATTGCAACAACTGGGCTTTGCAATCAACCGAACAGCATCAAACCACAAACCTGCAAAGCAGGACATCAACGGCGTCTTTCTCATACGCAGGACGTGGTAACTTACTGGACCTAGTCAGCTTAGCTCGTCTACATTTGACTAAACATAAAACTTTTCAACCCTGCCATGTGTATTGATCCAATTCAATATTACGGTTATTGTGTTTAGTCTGTCATTAGCAATTTGACTGGTCATCTGAGTCCTGTGATTCAGCAGTGCTCAAAGGGCCACACCCTTGTTCCCCTTCCCCTGCATCACACTGGTCAGTCTCAGGCAACACACACGCACGCACGCACGCACGCACGCACGCACGCACGCACGCAAGCACGCAAGCACGCAAGCACGCAAGCACGCAAGCACGCACGCACGCACGCACGCACGCACACAGCACCTTTGTAGCTTGGTCAGATTTCAGTTTCTTTTGTTAATCAATAAATTTCTTTAAACTTGCTTGTCTGTTTCATGTTGTACAAAGTGAACTCCACCAACATACACTATTACTACAGTATTAGACTACACTATTAGAACTCAAATCCTTCACCTGTGCTACTGTTAATAAAGTAATTTGATTATAGTTATTAATTTAATTACCAATCAAGTTATGTGTTAACAGAATAACTTTTGAGACTGATTTGTGACACTGGTTATCTGGTGCCCTGAGGTGGATTTAATGTAAAATTAAATCCTATCATTCTTTTATAGTAAATATGAATATCTCAATATTAATATTTTACCAATTTTGATAACCAACAATAATAATAATTAAAGCACAGCATTTACGAAGCCTGTGTGCAAGGCCTTTAATATCAACAATGCTCAACAGTGTGAGCTCAACAAATGATGTCCCTGCGTGGTCAGTGCTGGTTTTCTTTTACTTGTTTCTTTAGTTTGGGTGCCACCAGCTGCCCGGGTCACTCTTCTCCTCATTTTAACTGTGCTTTACTTGCCCATTTATTGTTCCTGTTAATTCTGGGTGTGAAGCTCTGCTACCAATGTTCTGTGTGGGCTGAGGCCCTGGGTGGCTGGCTAGCCAATTTTAATCAATTGTTGCTTCCCTCATTTACCCTAGACAAACTCTTTCTGCATCCGGGTTGTGACACGAGTGTAAAAGCAGATAATACTGCCATTCGTTTATAAAGGGTTAGGGATGTTTAAATTGCATTACATGCTCATTTTTAATGCTGCCAGCATAACCTGATGTCTGCCACAGATGAGAAAAATTGAGGAGTTATAATGGCAAAGAAAACAACAGCATTGTGTTGAAGTCTGAACCTGAAATGACCTCACACAGTAAAAGCACTATGTTTAATGGATGTGGTGCTAACTATGAATCAGTGTGGTTTGAATCTGGCCAGTGGTCTTTGTTTTAGAGTCATTTGTCATCCTTCTGATGGCTCTCTAATTAAAGGGCGAGTCAAAAACCAATACGTGTGTGTGTGTGTGTGTGTGTGTGTGTGTGTGTGTGCGCGTGTTTTGCCTTTACCTGTGCTTGTGTGTTGGGCTCCAGTCGGAGAAGGCAGCCCACCTGAGTGCTTTTAGTGTGGATGACTCCAGCTCCAACAAAGTTTGCAGGGTTGGGATCCACCCCATCCAGCAAAGCCACACCAAAGCCCAGGATCTAGAGGAAATATATAAAAATAAATAAATAAATAAACTTAATGGCCAAATGCAAGTAGACTGGGTTGGAAAAAAAAGGTTTAAAAGAGGAGCTAATTGTAAATATACTACATTCATGATCTAGTTCTAATCAATCCCTCCAGAAAAATTGCCATTTTGTGAATAAATATAGCATCAAATAGTAGAATCAAATCAATCAATCAAATATAGAATCAAATAGTCTCCATGCAACTGGTCTTGCATTATGTCAAAGACACATAATGAGATATTTTCACAAATTTTTCCAAATATTTCTACAAACAAATGTTGACAGGTCTCCTTTATATTCATATTTTACCTTGGCCTTTGTGACCTCGGTGTCCATTAGGTGCTTGGCTTTAAAGATTCTCTGAACCTCCTGCTGAGGACTGTAAGGGAAAATAGAAGAGCTTTTGTCTCTAAAACAGGGGCAAAAATAACATTTTGCAATGAAATACGAAAAATACTAAACCTCTGCAATAAATACTAGTTATAACCACAATTCTAAAAAAGTTGCGGGCATGGAATACTGTATAAAATGCAAACAAAAACAATGCAAATGCAATGATTCAATTTAATACAATACAGAGTCAAGATATAGTATTCAATGCTCAATCTAAACTACTTATTCTGAATGTGACACCAACAATATGTTCCAAAAGTTGAAAAAGTTGAGACTTGGGCAACAAATCACTGGGAAAGTTGTGGAGGGCAAATGAAACTCCTTTGAAGATTCCATTGGTACACAGATCGTGCCATGATTGGGTGCGACAGGGCCATCCTGGAACCGCTCAGTCATTCACAAGCAAGCATGCAAAGCGCTGTATTGGCACTTCTGTTAAGGCACCATTAATGCTGAAAGGTACATACAGGTTTTGGAGGGACATGTGCCTGCACCTAGATGATGTCTCTGGACATCTCTGCTTATTCCAAGACAATAAAAAGTCATATCCTGCAAGTATTACAACAGTGTGGTTTCACCTTTCTGCCATTGGAGATGTGCCATTCATTATGAAGCTCAAAATATGGAAATTAAAACCAAGAGGAGTTGACCAGCTGAAATCTCAAATCAAGCAAGAAT